>JAUMHP010000055.1:10274862-10305279 GCA_032361065.1 Enteromius trimaculatus | reverse complement strand
TAGCATGGAAAATCTATTGTACAGTGTGTTTTTGCTAATAAATAAGACCGGATGAAAGATTTAAGAATTCCTGTCTGGGTCTTTTTGTTTGTTTGTTTTTTTTAATTTAATGGCAATGACATTAAGCCTGGCTTGTTGCCAGTCATAAAATATATTACCGTAATTGTCAGAGAAACAATGAAAGTTTTACATAAGAATTATTTCAGTGCTGCATTACAAAATTAGACTGCAAATCTAGCATGAGCTGCAAAATGGCATGAATCACTGCAAAACACGATTGTTTTGAAAAGGTCATAGTTGTTGACTTGTTGTGGGTGTTATCCTGTAATCATGAAAACCTCCAAAAAGCTTGGGGACTTGTTAATTAAACAACCCTCATACTCAATTTTAAAGTGTAGTGTAAGCATGAAACAATTAGACCCCAAGAGTAATCAGGAAAAAACACGACTATGCCCACATAAAAATGTAATGTACACAGATGTTTTTAACAATTACGGTTTTATTTAATCTTTCATTTTATTTTATTTATATAGCACTAATGTCCTATCTAATGACAGCATATTTTCTCTTTCTCACTGACAGAATGGAAAGCTCGACCAGCTCAATTCTTTGCTGAGCAGTCAGGATATGTACAAACCAGACTTCTACCACGAGGATCCATGGGTGGAGTTCATCCAGTTGGACCTTGATGACCCTGCAGAGAAGAACGAAAGCTCTGATACACAACATCTGTTGGGCTTGTCCCGCTCAAGCTCTTCTCACATCCTTAATTTTAAAAGTGACGACGATTCGGGTCGTGCTAGCTGCTACGACTCAGAAATCCCAAATCCAGAGGACTTGGCTTCCCTTCTGCCTGGCCATTCTGGACGGGGAGATAACCACCCTCTGGTTTCCAGAAGCAGCTCGTCCGTCCCTGACCTCGGCATCCAACAGACATCAGAAGTGGAGGAGACGCCCATTCAAACACAACCCGCTGTGCCCAGCTGGGTTAACATGGACTTTTATGCCCAAGTAAGTGATTTCACACCAGCAGGAGGAGTGGTGCTTTCACCAGGACAACTGAACAGCTCTCCGGAGAAAATGAAGGAAGAAGAGAATGGGAAGAAGATACAATTCCAGCTGGTTTCTGATGGAGCCTACACCTCAGAGAACACAGCCATGCAACCTTCCACCGACATGCCGCCCAGCCCGGGTCCTGAGCAGGGATACCAAACATTTCCAACCCAAGCTGTTGAGGGGAACCTCTGGAACGGAGAGTACCTGGTGTCCACTGGTGATTCCCAGACACCGTACCTTGTTCCCGAAGCTCCTCCAGCCCCCTTACTGCCCCCATTGTCAGACTATACTGTAGTACAGGAAGTGGACGCCGAGCACAGCCTCCTCCTGAATCCTCCTTCCTCACAGTCCGCGATAAGCCCAAACAAACACCTCCCAGCAATGCCAACCATGCCCATGGGGTACCTTACCCCAGACCTTCTGGGAAACCTGACCCCATGAAGGGACTACAAAGCGCAATGTTCATGGTCGTCTTGTACCTTATCACTGCTGGAAACCAAAGTTGCATGAATAGCGCGACACGGGATGGAATTTCCGCACATGAATTTTCTCTGCTACACAATGGAAGAAGCTGAAAGCGTTTCTTTTCTGTCAGCTGTTGCAGTAGTGCTATGCTAGCTCGCCGAGAGAGTTTAAACTTGTTATCAATTTACAATCAGAAACGTCAGCTGGTTACATGCAAAACAAAGTGACTACAGAAATACGCTCGCTTGCTGTGTCTAAGAACCATTTCGAAAATGTGTTTATCTTATTACAGAGATGAAGATCTAGAGCTACAGTGGCATTGGGATGAAATAAGATAAATTCAAACATATCTTTATACAAAATTGTTTACACACAAGTGGAAGACGCATTGCTTTACTGTGATTTCCTCAACCTGGATTTGCTCACATATGGAATATTAAACATATTAAGGTTTCCAAAATATTTAGTTTTGTGGACGAGCCGATATTTTTTTATCTTGTTAAGGGAACCTGCTTCCCCCAGATTTACGGGAGCCATTTTGAGCGCTGCATCTTTCCTGCACATTTTATCCTCTGCCATAGCCAGATGGATAAACTCAAGCAAATGAACTTTTTCAATAATGCTAAAACACTAAACAGTTGGGTTGTGGTGCAGATGTGTGTTTTAGCATCACTATATATGACTGTAACATTTGAGAACATTGCTAAATGTTTTTGTAATAATAATTTTAGCCCACTGAACAAGGTGTTACCTTGTTTAAAAAGTGATAAAATAACTTTATTTGTATTGATGTATCCAGGGGACTTGCCAAAAGAAAGCGCTTGTAGAGTCTTTGCTGTGCAATGCAAACTGTATGGCAAGTTTTCTAATGTAGCAGTTTTATATCGAAGAAGACACTATAAATGTATACGTACATTTAAAATGGGAGTCACATTACAGAATAGCTAGGAAAGATGTGCCAATTTTTGGACTTGTTTTATTAGACTTGCCATTAAATAAAGTTATAATTTTTGCCAGGACAGTTAATTCAGTCATGTCCTCTAGAAACGGCATACTCTGGGCACCACAGCCTCTACAAAGGGACAAATGCTGCTTTTAACTAAAGCTGTTTTATGAAATCATGTATTATAATAGAAGAAATAATAACTGGAGAATTACAAATATAGATATAGATATATATATATTTTATTTACAACCATATACTTTTAAGAGTTCTCAAGCCACATATTGGAAACCCAGTCGGTGACTTTCTCACAGATGTAATTCTATGCTGTTAAAAGGTTTGTACAGAAAAAGTATTGCTTGTTAAGTTGTATAGCTTATTTTGAGCGCTTTACATGTTCTCTGTTTTTAGAGAAACACAGGGGAGGTATGTGATGGTGAAGAAAGAGCCTTTGGATTACAAGCTTAATTGGTCCTGGGTTTGCCTATGATGCTTGAATACTGGGTCCTGACTTGTTTTAGGTGTCTGTTGTAATTGCAGTGCCTTCCAAAAGCATTTGATTTTCATCCGATTATGCGTTTTTTGTTACGACATTTTACAAGCATATTCAAGGTATACAGAGCGTTTGGCAAACCGTTTGTTCTAAATGGTTAATATTGCATATTCAAGTGACAGGAATAGCTCAGTAGTTCAATTCAATCTATTTTTAAACAGATTCGTGATGTCCTGATGTCATTTGAAACAAATCAAAATTGAAGCTGATATATAGTGATAACTTTCAGTTCCATTTAGATCATAAACACTCCTAAAAAAATAAAGGTTCCTGAAGGTTTTTTTTTTTTTTTTTTTTTTGCAGTAATGCTATAGAAGAGCCATGTTTAAAGAACCTTTTGAGTGAACCGTACCATTTTGAAGAACAAAGCCTTTCTGCATTTGAAAGATTCCATGGATGTTTTGAAATTCTTTATAGAACCACTGACGCCAATAAAGAACCTTTATTTTTAAGAGTGAAGTCAGTGAGGTGAATGTTGATTCAGTAATGACTTGTTTAGCCCAATTTGTAAATCTAATCCAAACAGTTTGTTCACTTATCCAGCCTTTGAACCTACTTGTTTAGGGCAGACTTTGTGGTCCGTTTTTTTTCCTCCGCCTGCGAAAAGTCTAAAATGTACTGGTTTTTTTTTTTAATTTCCTTATGTTCTTGATAGTCCACAAGTGAATTTTGGAGATCATCTCAGATCCACAGTTTTGTTTACTGAGAAAGTATCGATTTAAACACATCTTTAAATTGCTTTTGGAGTGCAGTGTATGCGTTTGCACAATAACAGCTCAGGCTTATCAAGAGTATTGTTTGATTTAATAATTTATTTAGTACAATTTTAGGGATCTATTGTGCCGCGGCAGAATGAAGTGCCATAATTATGATGCTAAGCCTCTGTTATTGTGCGAACACACAGATACACCGAAGACATATGGGACCAAAAACTGTTGAACAATGAGCCGGAGGGGAGGACTTGATGCTGAAGCTCGTGTTAGAGATATATGTAGTGGAGATATTGGTGTAGAGATTAAAAAAAAAAAAAAAAAAGTACAGGAGAAAATATTTAGCTTTGTCTTATATTGAGCTGGAGAAAAAAAAACAAAAACAGAATTATTTACTTTTATATTGTGACATGCAGAAATATAAAGTATTTAATATATGATATATTTCTGATATACAAGACAGATTTTTAATGGCCTCTACTCTATGTGCCTCACACACACACACAACAGGACATAAGCTAAATCAGTAAGTAACGATTTCACTCGTGAAGTCCTGCACGTTTATTATGTGTATATATGATTAATAGTAGGCCTATACATGATGTAGTCAATCTTAACACTGTGCTAAGCAACGTGCCGTTCTTTTATATGTAAAGATATTGCCTTATTGAGAAATATCAAGTATTATACAACTCCTCTGCTGCTGCCATTGCTGTGAAACCAGCATGTTCATGTTTTAATGGAAATGTCTTAAGCTCTCATGATCTGTGGTGTACGATATGCATTTTAGCTTCTGCTGTATGTCGCGTTCCTGCAGCGCTGCTCCTCTCTCTTTCCTTCTCATGTAGCATTTCCTTACGAATCTCTGTCTTTTGCTAAATTCTTAAAACGCATAGTTTTTCACTTAAATGCCTGTCTGTACATGCAAGGTGACAAATGCACATGATATATAGACACGCTAGTACATTTAATCTTCTGTACATGTATGTGACTAGATATTTTTTGGAGCAGTCTTGCTCCAATTTTTCATCAAATGATGTATTTGCCTTATGGATGCACGCCGCTGAGCATTACTAGAGACATTATAAAGAACTTGATTCAGGTTTTGTTATTGAAACATTTGTACGGTTTGCTATTTGGAATTGGTCGAATTCGTCATACCTCAGATGATCGTAATTTTCAGCATTTGCCTTGTTCTGTTTCTTTCAATTTAATAAAGATAGCTTCAAACTATTAGTTATCTCTGGCTGTGTGCTGTTGGGTGTTTCATGGTTTATTTAAAGACATGGACTGTTAAGTTAATCTTGGTGCAAGTATTATTAGTATATTGTTTCAGGTAAGTGTGTTTACTGGGCGATTCGGTATTGCTGTGGAAATATATGTTTCGGCTTTTCATTTCATTTCCCTCAAGGTGAGGACAGACTGGTAGAAAATAAACCGAAACAGCCCTGAACACAAGATTGATTGGGAACAACAACTGAAAGAAGCCTCCAGCATGTGATCAGAATTCATTTTTAAGCAAAGCAATAGAAGTGAAAGTGGAAAAAGTGTTAGACTTGCATTATGGGTGTAATATTAGCATGTTAGAATGAGTTCTGAAAGATCATGTGACACTGAAGACTGGACTAATTCAGCTATTTAATGACAGAAATAAATTACATTGGAAAATATATTAAAATAGCAAACTGTAATTTTAATTTGCAATAATATTTAGATACTTTTAATGCATTACTTTATTCGTTTAGATTCAAATAAATGAAGCATTGGTGAGCAAAAGAAAAATCTTACTGATCCCTGGACCATAAACCAGTCATAAGCGTCAATTTTTTAAAATTAAGATTCATGCATCAAAAGTGCTGAAAGCTGAATAAGCTTTCCCTTGATGTTATGATTTGTTAGGAGAGGACAATATTTGGCTGAGATGCAACTATTTAAAAAAAAATAGGTTTTAATAGATTTATAAATATATTGGGAAATTTACAAAATACAGAGCTTACTTTAACATCCTAATGATTTTTGGCATAAAAGAAAATATGCTCATTTTGACCAATATAATGTACTGCTGGCTATTGCTACAAATAAACCTGTGCTACTTATGACTTGTTTTGTGGTCCAGAGTCACATATATGTATTATTAATATGATAGATATACTTTACTGTTTCCATGGTCTGCCAGAGTGTTAATGGACATGACACTTATGAATAAATGAATCATCTCGCTTACGATTATCGGTAATATCCAGTTTATAACACCTCAGGAAGTTGTCTTCATTGTCATTTCACAGCGTTGTAATGGAAAACAGGAACAAACTGTAACCTACAGCACAAGGGGTCCATTAGTATGATGTTGGTGTGATGCGTATGACAGACTAACTTAACTGCATCATTGAGAGCCATGCTGTGGAGAAGGCCTGATGCATTATGAAGGCCAGGTCAACACCACCGAAGCCTTAATGTACCAGGAACAAGGGGAAGAGCAGACGTCCAGCAAGTACCAGATAGAAGCTCTCTGGTCTCTGCTAAGTGGATACAGAAGCAGCAGGACCCCGGCTGATAGGAAAAGCAGATCAGGCAATTTGGTGAGCGCTGCGTATTTAGCAACACGGCGTGAGGCTGATTGGATCTGTGTAGCCCACTCTCACAGTCCGCCTCTCAGGACATTGTAAGTAATTGGTTATGAGTCTCTGCTCTCCTGTACTGGATCTTCAGGCCAATTAAGCCTATCAAAGCCACCCACCCTGACCATTTTATTGCCTCTACTTGCTTGTTGACCTTTTGCATTGCATGCTTTGATCGGGAGGTTTGAGATGCATTTAAAAAGCGCTGACGTTTATATGGCATCTCAAGGGCTGTTGAAACGAGGAAACGTAATTCTTGGATCTTATGCTAAATGTTCAAGGTCAGGTTATTGCTTGTCCACACAGCCCGCAGCAGCCTTTCTGATTTGAAAACAAAGAAATAGGCAGACTATTCTTCAAATCATGAGGTCTGAAAGAAACCAAAGCCATATACTTCATGAAAAATTTCACAATACTCTCTCAGAAAATGGTAGCTGTATCGAAGATGTCACTAGGGCAGTAAGAGCAGTACAGGTTAAAAGGTAAGTTTTTATGTCTCAATTGTACACATCATTACTTTAATGGCATAGTTTGTGTAAAATTACACTTCTGTCATTAAAACTGCAGTCGTTAACTTATTTTATTAACAAAATATTATCCAAATTCAATATCTGAGAAGTGTATAACCAGCCAGTGTTTAAAACTATCGTCTTACATTAGCCTGACTCACAACAGTTTGCTTATAATAATGTTTTCTAATTTGAGGGTAGGTTTTCGCGGGAAATTCGCGATTCAAAATCATGCCCTGTGAAATTTGTAAATAAAAGTCACATCGGCGATTACTTGCAGCCAATGAAAGAGCGACATCCGGGCCGTTGGGGGAGGAGTTACGAAGGTATGCTATATTAGGTAAATATCCTCAACAATCTTTCGTGCAAATTAGCGCACATGCAATTTGTATGGCAAGCTTGCTACCATTTTTATTAATAATGCCAGTCTCACTCAGGAGATTTTGCGTTGTTTTCCTGTAATTTCCGCGTGTTTGATTGTGAGACGTAGTTTGCATACCGTGAGGGGATTATTCCTGTTATAAAGTCACGTAGTGTGAAACCGCCTGTCATTCATACAATGTGAACACAGCAGCGACTGAATGCTAGCCCAAATAGTAAAGCAGTGTAAAAAAGATCTGAGACATCGTGCAGTCTGAACACAGCATTAGCGATTGGATTCTGTGTGTTCGATATGTTTTGATTCACGAGAATTTGTAACGACATGAGAGTAGTTATTAATAACGTGATTTGTATTTTTAGATGAACTATCTCTTTAAATGTACCTTTTAGTTTAAAACTGTTACATTGAAAGTACATAGTACCAGTCCTTACGAAAAACTGACTTTGGTTTTCTACAAATAATAAATAAACATAAACATGATTATTACAGTTACATAGTTACCACAAATTAATGAGATTTTGCACAATTTAACCATGGTATTTGTAGTAAATCTACAAATCTAAAATAATAATATGGTTATTACACTGTTAATGAAATAAAACCATAGTTAATTTTGGGTAAAGTGTAGGCCGGCATTTGTAGCAATCTAAAGTGGGTTTCTGCATTACCTGTCACTTAGGCTCATGTGCTGTCTTGCTATTAATACTGCAAGTAATTTTCTGAAAAAATAAATTAATTTGGCAGTTAGGTGTTGCATGGCAGCCGTTAAAAAAAAAAAATTCTCCTTCACTTTCTCTCAACCTGTTTTTTTTTTTTTTCTGCCAGGAGACTGTGTGTTAAAGTTAAGCTAGACACATCTGTGTGTCTAAACCGGATCTGAAAGGAAACACTGCAGACGGCTCATGAGTCCAGGTCTGGGAGAAAAATGTTGGAGAGGCTCTCAAAGGGAAAGCAACATGGACGAAAGATGAATCAGTGCGCGCGCGCTATCTGTCGGTGAACGTCGGAATGACATAAAACAGTAAAAAACATGTTTGAGCAGATTTGTATAATTACAAAAATGTATAGTTCATTGCATTTTCTAGTGATGTAAACGATTAAATGCATGCTTAAAATAGTATACATATATCTAAATAATAAAAAATAAAAGATGTAATACAATAATTAGAAAGTAATAAAAATTAAATATTTAGGTTACACTTTATTTTAAAGTGCCATAGTTGTAATGTAATTACGCAAGTACTGAGTACAAAGTGTACTTATATGGTTAGGGTGAACTATTATTACTACAAGTGCATATGATATATAATAAGGACACTGTGAAATAAGTGTTACCAATATTTATAATATATTGATATATGTATATGTTAATTCATAATAAAACCATGATTTTATAATCTATCAGTTAATTTTTTAATTAATTACATTACAGTATTAAATATATATTTAAAACAATAAATATAATATCAAAATAAAAGTATAATAATTTAAATGATAAAATAATATGTCTAATAGCATGTATTTCTAAATGGGTAAATTGAATTATAATACATTAATAAATACTTTGAGTTTTCAGTCAAAAAATGCAATTTCAGATTACTGGTAGGATATGTCTGTTTCACATTTGTATAAAAATCAAAGTACAATTCACTCAAGGTTTTATTTATTTATTTACTTTATTTGAGTTTACCTGAATAACACATATTTTTCTCTATTACATTTCACATGCGTTTCACATTCATATGTCACAGCATACATTTTTCATACGGTTTCTCATGTCTTCCAGGTGATACTAGATTTTCCAGAAGACCTTCATTAAGTATGCAAAATGTTTCAAACCATCTTTCCCAAGATAACAACGACTTTTCCTTTTTCCAGTTACTCCCTTAAGTATACAAATTCCCCTCTAATAAATGTGTAGTAAAAAAAAAACAATGTTTGTGCATTTCCCTATGATCCATTAACATTTTTTTCTAATGCCAAACATGAAATGCATTTTACAATTCCCTTACGCCTGTTCTAGCAACTAAGAATACAGATACAGATTCTAGATAATTCAACAGTGTTTGGTCCTTAAGAAGAAACTTTTAAATCAGAATCTACCTTCATCTCCACACAGCAAAACTAAAACACCTCTCCAAATACCAGAACAACGAGAAGAAGAAAAAAAGAAAAGATTTGAATACCCCAGATGACTTTGACTGGGTATAGCAATGGTTACAGGATGTTACATGACCTTTGCCCTCCGCTCTGTGTGGCCTAACATCAAACAGGCACCACTAGTGCATAGTTTCCGCACCTGCCTTCATAAAGGCCACATGAAGCATCTAGAGGTGAAAAGACACTAACATGATGAACCTAACACACTCTCAGAAGCAAACAGTCACTGGACCCATTAACGTTTGTTTGATGTAACCAAAATAAAAATATCCAAATCTAGTGCACATTTTGTCATTTAGAATAATTTATCTTCCTTCTAATAACTATCAATTTGCAAATTGTTACCAATGAATGCCAAGGTCCAGCGCTGCCACACACTGAGGTGTAAATACTAGTTGGTAAGGAGTGTTGACCAGCAACGAGGGGTTTACTGATGTTTATGTGAAGCTATTAATGATCAGACAAGATTGTTACAAAGCCAACGGCCCTGTTTACTTCTCCTGTCATACTCAACTAGCATCCCCTGCTGGTCAGGCTCAGGTTTTTTGCGACAGCTCTCATTCAGCTTGTGGAACGGGACGTCACTGTCAGGTCTCCCTGATGTGGTTGTCCGCCTTCAGGCCCTGTCATCGTCAGGAAGCTGGAAGAGCCTCCTCACAGTGTCAGAGGCCTGCTGCGTGCCCGTTGCTGTCGCCAAAGAGCTGTCGTCAGTGTCAGCATCAGCTGGTGGCTGGAGCATCTGCCCCCTGCTGTCAGCTGTACTGAACTTTTCACCTAGTGTGCTTAGCTCAGGGCCGTTTCATGATTGGTGGCTCAACGGCTGCCTGACCAAAGTCAACCTGGGTCAGGATCTGCTGACCCAGATCAACCTGTTGTTGGCCGTGGTGATGATGGTCATGGTGATGATGATGCCTGTGCCTCTCCACGCCTTCGGGGAGTTGCCCTTCATGACCATGTCTATGATGACCGTGATGTTCATGGTGGTTATGCTGTTCTCCCTCTGCTGGTGTATTCTCATCTGTGGATTTCTTGCACTGTTCAATTTGCAGTGAACTCTGCAACGGCGAAAATAAAATGGCAAAATTAAAATACTTTATGTAGCCTACTCATAAAAACCCGTTTGGGTTCTTCAATGAACCTTTCAGTGAACAGTTCTTTAGAGACATTTTTTGTACATGTTCTGAACTGTAGCAGATTAAAAAATACATATATTTTATGAGATTTTGTATTTATTTGGTATGGCGCCACCTAAAAGGAAAATTGACTACTGTCCCTTCCCTGCTCATTTTGCATTCGCTTGCACACATCCAAATCTACCGCTTTAAGGACAGACACATTTTTTATGGCTAGCCTCTTTGTGCTTTTTTCTCAGCACGACATTGTTTAGTAGCTTGAGGGTGAGTATCCTAAATGAAAGTGAAAAAACAAGACTAATAAAAACTTTTTGATATTACACACTATATATGTATGTATATATAAAATCACTGCTGTTTTACCTCAATGCTGCATTCTCCACAAATACCATCACAATAAGTAAGTCTTATGGCCTCCTCCACATGTGGGTGGCTCAGGATGGTGTAGGGAAGAGACAGATGGTAAGTGAGTCGGCCACACCTGGCAGGCAAAGGTGTTTAGTGAAATATTATCAAAATAATATAGTGATCATGTTCATCAGGTGAACTGAACTGGATGAGCGGTGAGTCGAACCTGTCATAGACCAAGATGTCATCCTTCTCAGCATTTACTGCCTGCCAGACATCCGGCTGATTGAGGTCTTGGGCGTAGAGGGTGATATTCACAAGTCTGTCTCTGAGCAAGTGGTGCAGCTCCTGGGACTTTTCATCTCGGTTGTTTACCACCATGTAGTTTATGTTTGGATAACCTTGGTTCTCAAACTTCAGGAGCAAGTCATTGAGCCTTGAAGAACATTCAACATGTTGGATTAGATAAATACGCCTTGTGTAAACAACACTATGAAGAATGCGACCAGATTAGGTTTTCGAAAAACATAGTCTCATGAAAGTTAAGCTGTGCTTCTTTGATATGCTTGCAAGTTAAAAATCTGCACTCACTTCGATGCTTGCTCCAAGCAGAACGATCAGCTGGCCTGGAGGTAAGCCACCACTGTCACGCGTCCAAGAGCGTTCTTCATGGGCTCCTCCTCTCCGATCTTCCACACGGGAGGAAGTTTGCAGCGGGCTCCCTGTGTTTCGCTCTCTGCACTGCAGCCCGTCAGCAGGCAGAGAGCCAGGGTAAGGCTGAGTGCCTTCCACATGACTCCAAACAACAGACCCACTAACCTAAACACAAAGACCAACAGTTCGTCACATATCCATAAAAAACAGAAGACATTTGAATTGTGCAATGCTGATAATATTCCGACCTGACAATCAACAACGAACATTTTTAATATATATTTTTTGTGTATTTTACAATTGTATATCTTCTTATATCAAATGTCACGGCTCTATAAAATATACTGCTATGTAATATACTAATAAAATACTGATTTTAATTAAATGATTTTTCATTTCTATAACGGGTTTCACAATATATGTATTGTTCTGAAGAAGCTTTACTGTAAACAAGAAAAAAACGGTATAAAAGCAGAGGAAACTCTGCAAGGGAACAGTTTCTTTTGGCTCAGCACATATCAAAATTCCTGTCCATTCAGCAGTTATATAATCATATCGTTTTTGTATTAGTCATATAAAAATCCTGTATCTGTAATTATGGTAATTAACCCTGATTTAGTAATAAAAGCAAGTTTAGGACAAGGTCCATAGTCCATCGAGAAGGACGTTGTAAAATTTCAATTAATGTGCAAACTGTATTTTCAATTATGCATTAATATACCCACTTTAAACTTTAAGTACTTAAAAAATTATTAGAAATGTATTACAAAATGACTGAAATAAAAAAATAAATCTCATAACTGATGAGTAACTTACTTGTTTTAGGTGAGAGACCTCAGCAGTGATACTTTCTGAGCTGTTTCAAGACAAAAACAACCCGCTCCCAAACGGCTCCTCCTATTTATACTCCTCTTGTTTTTCCTGACTGAAAGCGGGGCAAAGGTCTCTCTGTTCCTCTTTCAAAATCTCTAATAGCTCACGTATTCACCCCATGAGTTACATGCATCAGCAGTAAATATCTGTAACCTCTATAATGTGTTTTGAGTGGACAAGCCAAAGCTTGAGCAGGGAAAAAAAGAATGTCTAAGTGGATTAGTATTGGTATGCGTCACTGCCAAAGTTAATATCTCATTTTTTTTCCATTATAACTTTTTCATTTCTTCACACAGTTTTTCAGGGGGAAAAAAAAAGAAAAACTCAGAGCAGAGTTAACACTTATTTTTGCCAAAAAATGTCCAGCTAGTAAACAGTTAACGAACACTGCATTCCAGACATCTGTTTCTCTGAAGAGGGGGAGGGGTGGCTGGGTGAAAATAAATTACAGACAATTATGATCAGATCATGGTGTGCAACACGCTTATCAAAGCTTTAATTCGTACAGAATCAATAATCATTTAATTTGCATGGTTCTCTTAACATCCTGTCATTTTTGTTTGTACAGCAGTGCACAGCTGAGTTAGAGTCAGCACTTTTCCTGCTGAGATCAAACTTTGAAACTTCCTGTCTTTTTGCTAAACTTTAATGAATTCTGGAAAAACAATGATAGAGCACATTTTCTTGAAAGACAAGCATTTAAAACTTAAATAAACAGCAAAAACACCATTTCAAACATTCAAAGACAATCTTAATCAGGTCTTATGTTTCATGATTTATCAATTAGTTAATGATCATTATCAGATCTCATGATATGGAGGACAGTTTGACCTCGTAGTGATGCACTTTAGATGCAGTTAACACACATTTTTACTGATTACTGCTAGTTAATAATTAACTGGAAGATGTTATAAAGTTATTTATTAGATAAACTGATTCTCCTAAATCTTAACAATGCATATGTCTGTTCTTAGTAAAGAATAAACTGTATATACAAGTCTATAGATAGTGTAACAACTGGACACTAAATCAAAAGCATCCTCAGGAGTTGTTTAATCTATTTAAACTTAGCTTTTTTCTCAAGTTTTGATAATCATTTTTAGAGTAGCCTAATGTTTAACTAGCAAACCTGCAGTAGTTTAACATACGCAGCTTATTTTCAACCTGTTGATGTTTGGTTTAGATATATGAATTAAGGTTATGTTGTATTCTGTTTTTAGATTTAATTGTACGGTGTACACTTTAACTTAAAAGCATCAGTATTTTGTCACACATTACACGCTACACAATAAAGATTCCAAAAGTGGGTTTTTACCACTGTAAAGAGCCTTTAAGAAAAAGATTCTTCATGGAACTATCAATGTCAGTGAGAACCTTAGTTTTAAGAGTGTACTGTATTTCAGTTGTGCCTCAAGAGGGCGGTGAAGAGCTTTGTCTGTCAAAAAACATTTTAATATCTCAAATTTCAGTCTCAATTCAATTATCCTTAGTGAAAAATGTAATTAGTCTTACTTCTGTCTTACGAAACATAAATATGTAGCTGAATTAAGATTAACTGATCAAAATAAATATACGATTTTATTAATTTTTTCCTCCTAATTTGTAATTCTTTTTCGCTAATGTGTTTTTGAACAAAAGAAACATACCGGATTAGGTTTATTAAAACTAAAATGAAAACCATTTAATAACTTTGATAAAATAAGAATTAATAAACATTAACTGAAAAAAAAAATAAAAAAATAACTTTATCTTATTTAAAATAAAAAAAAACTTGAATTACAATTGATAAATTAATTACGTATATTAATATTATGTATATTATAAACGATGTATATTAGCGATTGTGTTTTCTTTTAATGTCAACTAAAATGTTACTTATAATTGTTTACATTTCCATACTTTTTAAAAAATATATAGTTATTTTATTTATTTACATGGACATAGCTATAACACTCTCAAAGGATATATATATATATATATATATATATACATACATATACATGGCACAAATATTAGGCTGTTTAAAAGAACAGTATACCTATGTGATTTGACAGTAAAGTATAACAGAATAATATACCAGAGTAATAATCTACTAAAATAATTAAAACAAAATGTACATTTTCCTTACTTGAAGATAACGGGATCTTTGTGCACCGTCGCCCTGGTAACCACTACTTGTCAGCCTCGCGCGATAGAACTCTTACGCAGGGGTTTATGGGAACTCGAGGCCAAAGCAAGAGCGACCGCCCTTTTCCGACAGCGGAGGAAAAACAGCACATTGATCGCTTCAGGCCTCCAACGCGTATAAACAACCGTACTGAACATCATCGCGTCACCCGGGGTAAGTTCTTGGGACCATTAGACACCCGGCGTCACTCATTATTTAGCCGAAAGGGAATCTGTCTGATTAAAAGAGCATTTTAATGCGCGATTTGATGACGTAACGACAATGGTCCAAAAAACAAATGGCGAAGGCGTTTGCGGCCACAGGCCCAGCGTGCGAGTAATATGAAGCTGACTGGCACACAGTGCTTCTTTTGGCGTTCGTATATTTCTGTAGGACCGCCATACGGTTGGATTGTTGAAGTACGTGGCTTTCGCAGCAGTTTGACCCGCTGGATGTAACGTAAAGCAGCCCGTCTTGCGTAGAGCGGCTCCCTATAGAAATGCGCGCTTATTCGGCATGCTGTTTAGATATGCCTGCCCCTCTATGGATCTGTTGGCACAGAGGCCATTTCAAAGTATGTGTCTTATTTATCTTTAAGCAAGTCTGTGTTAAATGACACGCATGTGAAAGATCGTAGACAAATTGTTGGGCGTTCAAAATGCGTTTAACATTTTAATGTTGTGCGTTAGCTGTCTACCCACTTACCCAACTGCTCTTTGGTTCCAAAAAGTCAATGCAGTTTCACTTTTTTTTATTATTATATACCTATTATACATACATTTTCATTATGCTGTCATGTTTTTATTGTCCGTTTGTTTCTTCGTAGTACTTGCATGCGCAGGGAAAGGGCTGAACCATGTCTGTTGATGGAGATGTTGACTATGGGCATGAGTTTCCAGCCCATTACAAAGTGATGCTTGACAAACTGAATGAACAGCGTCAGCTGGATCAGTTCACGGACATCACTCTCATCGTGGATGGTGAGGATTCTCGTGTTTGTACATGTTATCTAATGCCTTTTGGAATCATGCAAAATATTATACAGCTGAATAAACATGGGCTGATTATTGTGGTTACTTTAACAGGACATCAATTTAGGGCCCACAAAGCTGTTCTGGCTGCCTGCAGCCAGTTTTTCCACAAATTCTTTCAGGACTTCACTCAAGAGCCTCTAGTGGAGATTGAAGGTACCTAAGAATGCATGTAACTGTGTGGCACCAAAGGCTGTTATATATTATTACTATGTACTTTGTTTAGACTTTGGGTTTGGTAATTTATACAAAGAGAAGCCCAGATTGTCACTGAATAAAATTGGATTACACCTTTTTTAAGGTGTCCTTGTTACAGTGTAATTACATGTAAAAGTAATGAGTAATAATAATTAGCTGCATGAACTTACTATGTAGTTAGGATTGGTGTTTGGTTTAGGGTTACTTGCATGTGATTGTGCATAATTTATTGTTTTTATAGTAGGAAGTACATGCAACGTGTATCAAAGACACCTTAAAATAAAGTCTTGCGTAATATTGTTTATTGCCCCAAATAAATAATGGAAAGTTGGCTTTTTAAAGAAACCCATGTCTCTTCGAATCCAATTGGACTTGTATTCATATGTGCATATAAGTTGACAGCTAACACATTCCTGCTATTGTATTTCATGTTCTCCCAGCCGTAATAATGTGCGCTCAATAATAATCTTACTACAATGTTTTTGTTGCAATAAACAGGTGTTAGCAACACAGCCTTCCGGCACCTAATGGAGTTCACTTATACAGCTACATTAGCTGTGAATGGTGAGGAAGAAGTCAGTGATGTCTGGAGAGCTGCAGAATACCTTCAAATGCAGGAGGCGATCAAGGCCTTGAACAACAGGTTGCTCACTTTTATATTTCCTTTACCTGATTTTATCCTGAAGTTGATTTTTAACTATTGGGTTTCTTCTCCCATGTAGAAGGAATGGTACTACCTCAGTGAACTCCTCCCAGGCTGGAAAGAGCAAGGCTAAGAAGAGGAAAATTGCAGAGACCTCCAATGTGATCACCGAGACTCTTCCCTCAGTGGAGACTGAATCTGTTGAAATCGAAGTTGAGGTTGGCGAGGAACATATTGAGGTGGAGGAGAGCGGCCTGGTTGAGGTAGTGGATGTTGCCCGGAGTTCCACCGAACCCTCATCCGATGACTCTGCATTGGCTTTACTGGCCGACATCACCAGCAAGTACCAGCAGGGAGAGCAGACACTCCATGTGATGAAAAAGCAAGTGGATGATTCGGTAGTTGTGCCGGCAGAGGCTGTGATCGCTTCCAAGACCCTGGAAAATATTGAAGTGGTGGAGGTTCAGATCTCGCAGCTGGACAACCTTTTCCGCTGTGACAAGTGTGACCGCTGCTTCAAACTGTATTACCACCTCAAACAGCACATGAAGACTCACACCGCTACCCCGGATAGGGGCTTTGTCTGCAGGCACTGCGGTAAAACATATGCCCGGGAAGGAGCCCTTAAACAGCACTTGAATAATTACCATTTTGATGCAGAGGAACAGTCCCGACGACAGAAAAAGAAAGTGCATGTTTGCGAGTACTGTGATAAGCAGTTCGATCATTTTGGACACTTCAAAGAGCACTTAAGGAAGCACACAGGTGAGAGATGTTGATGTTAAATGTGTCTAAATGAATCTAAATGTAATCTCTAAGCAGCTTCTTGTTTATTCATGTATGTGCAGGTGAGAAACCCTTTGAGTGTCCGGAATGCCATGAACGTTTTGCCAGGAACAGTACGCTGAAGTGCCACATGTCAGCATGTCAAAATGGCGCTGGAGCCAAAAAAGGGAGAAAGAAGCTGTATGAATGCCAGGTTGGTTTTGCTAGTAAAATTTTACCCAAGCATGCATTTTTATTAAACCTAAACTTTTGAAAAACTCTCTTAAACGGCTAAAGAAAATCAAATTGCAATTTTTCTGCTAAGATTCTGTGATGCATAATGTTGCATGCAATTTCTCAATCAATTCAATTAGTTTAGTTTTACTTCATTTTACTAAAACTAAACAACATCAAGAAAACTAGAGACTACAGAAACTCAAGATTACTAAAACTATGGAAATGGAGATTTCAATTTGATAATAATAGAATTTATTTTTAAAAAATGAGCAAGATAAAATATTAAATAAATAATACAGTTGTAATATTACATTGTAAAATAATAGATTGAGGTTTTAAGAAAAATGCACACACCCACACAAACATATGCATTTATTAATTTATTTAAAAATTCATATAATTTTTAAACATCAAGCTTCATTTTTGACCAAATACCTCAGGTATTCTTTTTTTTTCGACAACATGTAGGCTATATATAAAGATAGTTGCCACATATTGTGTTTCCAAAAACTAAAATCACATTTATTTAATTAAAAGCATACTCACACTAAGCAATATGGCAGTTTTGGTTGTATTTTGCTTATTCATGCAGCCCTACTCACTTATCGTTTTCACTCTTCAGGTCTGTAGCAGTGTTTTCAATAGTTGGGAACAGTTCAAGGACCACTTAGTGACCCACACGGGTGAGAAACCTAACCATTGCACCATCTGCGATCAGTGGTTCACACAACCCAGAGACCTCCACACTCATCTGCAAGAGCTCCACGGCTTACAGGAGAAGGTTATCGTCACAGAGGAAGTCATGATTTCAGACCCAGCCACGGTCTTGGCTATGGCGGAGGTTGAGGAGGGAGAGGAGAGGGTGATCCTGGAGGACGGCATGCAGGTGGAGCATGTCACTGTGGAGCCGGTGGACGTTGTTGCTGTTGAGGAGACTCTTGTGGTGGAGGAACAGCCTTCTCAGACTGTGGGTGGGGTGGAAGAGACAGTGGTTTTACAAGTAGATGGCGAGAGATTGAAAGAACAAGCAATGGAAATTCAAATAGCACAGGTGACTGTTGGAGAACCAGCAGAAAGTCAAGTTAAACAAGAGGCAGTGGACAGTTCGAAAGAAGCAAAGTCTGCAAATGTATGAAAGGCCTCCCCTGTGCATGGACACTTTGAGAATGGGGAAGGTGAACCAGCCCTTTACTCCTTTGCCACCGCATAAAAATTATAAAGTAATGCTCACTGTGCTGTCATCCAACGAAGATGGGTCACCAGGTTTATTTCTGCTTTGCTTTAAACTTCGCAGAAAGCAGCGTCTCTATAAATCTGATTACAGGTTCAGTCATGCTTTTAATGTATGTTGTGGATAAGAATAGTAAGAGATGTAATTCATTTCATGAATAGTGCACATCGCCAAGAGAGTTTTGGGGATGGAAAGAATGTTTGGGGTTTTTTTGTTTGTTTTTTTTAAGTTATCTTTGGATGTATGTTTATAGTGTGTGTGTGTGTGTGTGTGTGTGTAAGAAGCTTATTTTCATAAAAGAATTAAAGGGCACAGTGTTTCCCCAGATAATTGAGACGACGTGAATGCATTTCTGGCTTGTGTTTCCAATATTTTCCTTGTTCAGTCTGTACCGTTCATTCATTTTTAGCCAGTTTGTTCAGCTGTGCAAAGCAATAAAATAATGTATGGAATACTTGTCACAGGTTTTAACCCTAATGTGGCACTCTGAGTCTGTTTTCAGTTGCAGCGATTTATATAAACTGGAAATTAATTGCAATTGGGACATCCAGCAACTCCACTGTGAATCAGGTATGGGTTAAACCAGGCCTTCTCAAACTAAGGAGATTTGTCTGATCATGAAACTAAGAGGCCGGGGCCCCAGAGAACTACTCAGAGGGCCACTTGGTGACTATTACTATTAAAGTTTCAATATTACTACAATTTAATTAAAATGTTTAAACATCCCATAATAATTTGTAGCTGCAGGGTGTGAAGGAAAATGCATAGCTGTCTTTATATTTTGCAAAGGGATTGTTTACTAATTTTAAAATCGAAAACTAGACTAGAGCCTTCAATTATTATTTGTTTTTCACGTGTATTGTATTTTTTTGCGAAACTCAAAGGGCGTTCATAATTTTTCTTTTTTAGAAATTTCCGAATAGGCTGTTGGTTAAAGAAAGCCATAAGTCCCACCTCCACGATGTGATTGGTTAACAGAACTGTACGTCACTTGACCTCCCTGTTGCTGTGATGGTGCCTGGAGTCCTCGCGCATCACATTCAGGCCAATAACACGCACCGAGTTAAAACAAACTGAATGATCCTGCAACGAATACGCACAATAATTCAACAAAGCAACGCTTAAAAAGGTAAGGATGTCATTTCATATATATATAAGCATGAGGAATTAATGTAACGTTATGCCTACAAAATGTTGACAAGGCTTAAAGACGTAATTTGTTCAGGTATCAAAAGACAAATGTTGATGTATCTGGCCAGCAGCGGTTGTTATGGAAGCGTGTAAACTATAATTCATCTTTGGCGCAGATATGAACATAATCTCATTAAAATTAGGCTGGTGTTACTGTTAGGCTACTCATATTTTATAGTTATATTGCACAGAGCTGAGCCATACACTAAAATCTGCCACAAACGTGTGGGGTGTCTTTAGTGACTTGAGATGCGTTTGAAATAAATTTACTTTGAGTAATTATAATATATAATTAATACATTTTTAATATAATGTTTCATATTGCTATATATATAATGCATATATTGCTATTATGTGTTGTAAAAATATGATTTATAATATTTTTCATCTTTTCACTAATTTAAAACCCTCTGATTTAATGGCATTTGTAATTAACATGATTTTAGTCTTGCATTTGGGAATGTGTGGGGTCTGGGCCTTTGGTTTAAATTAAGTCTGCATTAGTGTTTGAACAGTACAGGTGTGTGTATCCCAAACGGCTCCTGAATAGAAGTATTAATTTACTGAGAATATTGTAATTTATGATATTGAATGCTCCTTTCTAGTTTCTCACGGATTGATGTCAACTTTTGTTCAGGCTCCTTTGATGACTCTTTAGTTGGATGACATGAAACATGGTTTTAGGTCTGAGATTAAAGCTGCTTTGATGGGTTGGGAATACATTAACAGGGCACAATGCAACGGAAACAGCCTTTTTTGTGGTTTCATTGCATAATCTGCATGTTTTTCCCTCAAAGGTCCAAACATCAATTGAACTCCTTAATTATGTTCCTTATTTAAGCACTCATTAATATGGACACATTCAGACATGTATCAAAATTTGAATACATGTTCCGAAGCATGTGCGATGCTTCTGGTTTTGTGCATTTTTAATGCAGTTATGTAGAATTAATTGCGTTATTTTGAAAGTGGCACCAATCAATCAATCTTTTCATAACGTATAGTAGAGTCTCTTCAAAAATGTTTATGAATGCCATATTTAATACATGCTGTCAATAAAGCGATAGTTCCCTCAAAAAAGCAATTCTCTTTTAACCCTTAAATTGTTCTAAACCTAAATTATTATTATTTTGTTGTTCTGTTAAAAACAGATATTTTAAATAATGTTGGTTACCTAACACTTTACAGTAGCCACTGACTTTAATACTATTGTGTTCAACAGAGAAAAAGAAACTCATACGGGTTAATAGCGACATGCGTCATTTATCAAAATAGTAATCATATTTAATTGTTGTGTGGTTGATCTGATAGTAAGAAAATGACTTGAAATGTGCTAGTTTTAGCTACGTGATGGAAATACCAGATTGGCATCTCTGGCCCCCTATTGTCCCTGATCTTTTCACTACTGAGCTCTTTCCCCCCCCCTCTCTGTCTATGTGTCTCAATCAAAACACACACAGGAGGGCTTTGTGTAGCTGTGGCTGTGAATGTGAACAGAAGCTGCTTCTGAAAAGGCATACTGAGTAGGTACTACATTTGATTTGGAACTTACTTCACGGCCGTTAAAGAGGTGTTCTATATATTATGAACATAATCTGGAATTATCATGATGTCATTTGTCAAATGCACTTTTTGGAATCTCGCTACAAGTAGGTTATCCTTGTACTAATATTTTGTGAAAAATACTGTGAATTCGGGCATACAGCTCCTTTCACAAACTGCTTTCTCCTTACTTTATTGTAGGGAAGTAGGCATATTGGATGTTGTGAGGAAAGTTGTAGTGAATGAGCAATTACTTTACTTAATTCTGATTTCTATAGAACAGCCAAAGATTTTACTAGCGGAACCGTGTACATGCAACAAGGCTTCTTCTTACCCAGGGGCCACTCATATCTCATGTGTTTAGTGTTTATCTTGTGTGAAGATCAGGGCCGGATCAGTAGAAATGGCCCCTGTGGATGATGCTTAACTCTTAGCTAGTGCCTTTGTTCCATGAGGGGTGTGAAAGGAGTCACACTGTTGATGTAAGTACCACATTCTAAATCCTGCCCATGAGGCTCATGCTAATGGTGCTGGGTACCAGAACGGAGCCAAATAATGATAGGGTGACCATACGTGCCATTTTTCCCGGACGCGACTTGGTCTGCACTCGCAAACCAAGCCAAAACCTATATCGTAATAGAAATCCTGGCCAGGACACGGCTTTATGTTCACCCTAAATTATGAGCTATTTGCTTTTTAGTAATTGATATTGAAGTTGGTGTTTTAAGATTTTCAATGTAAAATACTTGTAAATCCCTTTAATGGATTTAAAAATTTAGAAATGTAAATAATTGTTAGAGAATAAAGCAGTTAAAGCACTGTATATTATTTCATATGTGAAGAGGGTGTTTACTTATAGAGGCACAGCAAAAATAAATATATTTATAATAAATAAATAAAAAATGTTGAAACTTAATGCATAAATAAGTTGGTTTATTTCTAATGGACAGAAGGGTGGTAGAAAAGGATGAGAAAGGAAGATCATTACATGTGCACATCCATGCATTTGAAAGGATGGATCGTTTCAGGATTTCTGCTTGTTTTACGCAGAACTCTGTCAGCCGGTGAATCTTTTCAGCCTCTTCAGCAATCAGCAGAAGCACACACACATGCAGGAAGGTGTTTGAAGCCTGGGGGTTTGAGTATTTACATCACTTTGATTTTGTGTGCTGTGCCTTTGTAAATAGAGCGTGTGAAGTAGGGCAGTCAGAAGGATATCAAATATAAGGAAGGTCAAATATCTGTATCTTGTTATGTTCTTGCCACTATCCGACTATTTATATCAGAATCAATTTAGCAATCAGCACCCAGGAAAATGTTTTGCCTACTTTTTTAATTTATTAAAAAAAAAAAAAAAAAAGACAGAAAGGAATAAATAATTTCCAGAAACATTAGTTTCCATCCGCTTTTAATACATGCTGACCTTTAAATTTTTCTGTTATCAAAGAACCATGAATTGTTTTTGTATGATTTTCACAAAAATATTAGGCAGCAAATTTGTAACATTTACGATAAAAAAAAAGTACAAATCAAAATATTGGAATGCTTACTGAAAGATCATGTGACACTGAAGACTGGAGAAAGAAATTAATGAAGCATTGCTATTAAAAAAGAATAAATAAAGTAATGTTTCGCAATATTGGTAAGCATAAAGACTTACTGACTAAAAACGTTTGAACGGTGGCGTATTTTATAATCAGGGTAGTTGTGCGTATAAACCTGTGGTCTCTGAATGCTCAGTGCTGACGCCAGTAGAAGTAAGCTCTTGTTTTGAGTGAGTACATGAAGGGGATTAAATCTGCTTCTCGAAAAGACCTGCTGAGTGAATATAAGAGTGTACGGGTTTTCATTTAATTGTCAAATCGCTGATTGTTCATGACAGTTACACAAGCAAGCACTTAGAGAAAAGTATACACAAAGACTTGTAAAGATACATAACTATAGGATTGTTTTGCCGAAACTTGCAGTTTTAACAGTTGGTCAGCTGCAAAGCACTTTTTAACATGTGTGATTGGTTTAGCTCTAATTTTATAATGCTGATGCTCAAAGTTAAAACAAAAGAATATTGCGTCAAAGAACCCTGTTGAAAACCAAGCTCAGCAGCTTATATCAGCATCATCACCGCTTACCTCCACCTGCAAAAACACATCATCTCACCTAAAGTCTGTGCAGGTGCTATGCTCAACAGTACTGTCTGGAGAAACTGCCTCAGTTCAACACACCTGCTGTTCTTTGATCAAGAAACATCTGCAAAAAAACATACAGAGTCTAAAAGTATAATGTTATCGACTACATTTTTAGACTTGGATGGATAGAAAAGGTTGCTATCCAGTTGCATATCTACAATCTGGATGATTTAGTATTTATAGTATTTCCAGTGATATTGTCGACTTGTTTGCACAGACACTATTTAAAGTGAACCGAGCTGGACGTGACTGAATTCAAGGTTAAAAGTCTCTTACCAAGACATTTATTTGAAAAAAAAAAAATAAAAAATACAGTAATAATGTGAATTATTATTGCCGTTTAAACCAACACATTTCTATTTTAATATATATTAAAAATATATAGATTATGTGATATTCTATCATATATGGTATATATAGTATCATATCTATATGTATCATATATGGTTTTATTTGTGGTCCACTGTGGCGTAATAGATGTGTTGTGCTTGTTTTATGTGTGCTGTTAGCACTCAGAGGCTCTTGAGAGCAAGGTGACGGCACTTTGTGTTCTTATATACTGCTCTTTAGGGACACTGTTATAGGACCTGCATCAGCAAACTCACTTCAATTGCATCCTAAAAAACACAAACGCACATATTGAGTCACATTTGTAGGAATATATAATGTAGATGCAATTTAATTAGAAACATTAAAAAAAAAAAAAAAATGCTGGTTTACACAAGCTAAGCCTTTACCAGGTAGGGTGAGTTAAGGACAAGGTAAAAGCAGTGTAATGGTTTTGATATATTTTTGTTTCTCTCTGTCTCTTGCCAGGTAAACGTGAATCCTTTAGTTTAGTCCCTACTGTTTATATTGGAGACTTAAGGACCACTAAAAAAAGGCAAGGATTAGGATCTCTGTACAGGCTAATCCCAGAAAGAAGACTGTAGAGTAAGTAAGAGGCACCAAAGATACACACCGAGGTGAACAAATGAGAGGGAGTGGCTGTTTTCCATGTGGGACCCCATTCCTGAATGAGCCACCGGGCAAAGATGTTAAATGAGAGGAAGCACCGTACAAGAAGCCAGGGCCACTGAGAGTAACATGGGACCTTGTTATAGCAGCCAGGCAACAATCACAGCCCTCATCATTCTCAACGCTGATCCGAGGTCTATTTTTATCACTGAGACAACGCACCAATTAAATCAGGCATATCTGATGATGTTCAGGGAGATGCAGGACTGAGGGGAAGGAACAGGACTGTGCACCGGGCCGCGTGGGTGAAACAGACGACCCTAAACATCTACTGCTTTATACATTGATATGTGTATAGGCTTGGGTTGAGATGTGACGATAATGAGCTAATTTTGGAAATTGCCGCAGGTGTACAGGACAACATGTGAAGGTGAGAAAGGACTTTCCATTATTTGCTTTTGTAATGAAGAACGGTCAGTGTTGTGTGTTTATGTAATTAAAATGTGTTTATAAATTAACTCTTTATTACTAACAATATTTACAAATATATATTATATGGCAAAATATTTTTATTAACAAATATTTGTTTGTTTGTGTGTAGTTATTTATTACTGTGTAAAATTCTTTTAATTATTTAAGAATAAATGTGTGTGTGTATTACAAATAATAAAAAAATTAGTTTGTTATTGGATATATTCATTTTATTTATGTTTGTATAAACTTAATTATAAGTCTGCGTGTGTATTACAGATATTATAAATAAAATGTTATTACATAAATTATTATTGTACTAATATAAAAATGCAATCTACATTTTTTAAAGATTTTTAAGAAATTAAAATATGAAATAATAATTATTCATAATGTTATTTATTTATTATTTTCTTCTTGACAAGTAATATGTTTGTTAATAGGCAAAAAAAAAAAAAAAATAGTTTACAATTTTTTTTTATAATTTTGTATCTTCAGGTGGTGCCTTAGTTCCAGGTCTCCTGCCATGAGCTAAGCCCCCCAGTGGCCTGTGGCAGGATGACTGCTGTGTACCCGGCTGGGGGGGGCTCCGTCGGGGTCTCAGAAGCGGCCACGGGTCGCCAGCGTTATGCCCGATGGAGCCGACAGGACAGCTCTGACATCTGCACAGATGATGAGGGGACCCAGCCGCGCCGCCTCACCCCTCTGGAGAAGCTCAATCTGGACATGTGCCAAGATGAGAAGATGGTGAGGGAGCTCACCGTGGCCCGCCGCATCGGCTTCTACAAGATACGTGGCGAGATCGGCTGTGGAAACTTTTCCCATGTCAAGCTGGGCATCCATGCTCTGACGAAAGGTACACGTCAGTTAAAACACTCTGAACTGAATTCTGAGTAATTGGTACATATTCTTTGCAGCTCCAGGGATATTCCTATAGCTCACTGACACAAATTAAAGTGTCTGAAAATGCACTTTTAGAAGCTTGTTTTTGTAGTTGTGTTGACCTTGAATAAGAATATCAAAAATAAAGTCATTGTGAATCATTCTTGCCGTTTTAAAACCGCATTCTAATTTTATATATTAAAGTGTAATTTATTCCTGTGATGTCAAAGCTACATTTTTAAATTGAAATAAAATAATGAAAAAAATGATTGGCATCAAACTTTTGAACAGTGGTGTAAACAAATGTGGCTACATCGAATCAGATATAAGTTTACTTGAATTTTTAAATGATAAAGGAAATGCTTAAATTGTAAAGTAGTTATTTTTTTAAATTTTATTAATGTTATAATAGTAATTATTATTAATTTACTTTTACTAAACATGTTGATAATTGTGCAACATTACATATTACAGCTCACTAATTTAAAAGACATTTGATCCAAAACAGGTAGTTATAGTTTATATATTTTATCAATATAAAATGTGTTGTGCTGTTATATGAAGTTTTAACCCATATTTTTAAAAATAAAAAGCCATATTGTATTATTAATACATACTTTTTCATTAAATATGGGTTAAAGCTAAATATAACAGGACTCTGAAATGTATCATAGCTACAAATTTGGAGAGGATATTGTTATTTGAAACACATTTCATATTAACGTAATATAATTGGTGCTGTAAAATGATTAATCGTGATTAATAATTCCAAAATAAACACTTTTGTTTACATAATATATGTGGGTGTGCTGTAAATATTTATGTGTATATAAAACACACATGCATGTGTATATTTTTTTAAAAAAAGGGTTCTGTTTAAATATGAATCATACACAATATAAATTATATGAATATACATACAGACATGTAATTACTTGTAAATATTATCTAAATATATACTGTATGTGTATGTATGTGTGTGTGTTTATATTCACATAATATATGCAGAACACACACACATAATGCAAACAAAATGGTTTATTTTGAATGTGATTTTTTTTAAATTAATAAATAAACACACACACACACACACACACATATGTGACAATATGTTATTGTCTTGATGAATATGTGTCCTGAGAGTCCAGTTTACATTGATTATGTGGGAAGCATGCCCTCGGTCAAAGTCAAACTGAGACAACTTGTCTGATCCAGACACAGATGGATGGATTCGAGGTGTCACATTTCTGTCGAGAGACCTTTAGAATTGTTGTCGGCCTCATCAAAGATTGCAGTGTGTAAGTGATAGGTGGTTGTGGTGTGTCGTTACAAAGCCATTTGTGAATTCATGCGCAGAGCATTTTGAAGATTTGTAGTGCTGCAGCAGATCTTGACGAGAGGGTGTAGAATGACATTCCATATCGCATGGCACCATATCTGATACCAGCACTGCTCAAATGTCTGTCCTTTATTACAGTTGACTTACTGTCATAAATGCTGCTTGACAATTTTTATATATACTGAAATTAGACAGAATGCATATGTCCCACAGACATATGAATGTTCCCTGGATGAGAGACTCCTGTAACTGAAACTTTATGTTGTCATCCACAGACAAAGTAGCCATCAAGATCTTGGACAAAACCAAGCTTGATCAGAAGACGCAGAGGCTGCTGTCCCGAGAGATATCGAGCATGGAAAAGCTGCACCATCCAAATATCATCCGTCTGTATGAGGTGGTGGAGACGCTGACCCGTCTGCACCTGGTCATGGAGTACGCAAGCGGAGGAGAGCTCTACACGAAGATCAGCACTGAGGGGAAGCTCTCCGACATCGACAGCAAGATTGTCTTCTCTCAGGTTCTCTCCGCTGTGAAGCATATGGTGAGATGTACAGGATGCAAATAAAGAGAATTCAGTGAGGGAAATCTGTTATAATAATGGGCTGAATGTTTACAGGGTGCAGACTCATTATCTCATTCCTCTGTTTCCCTGACCTTTAAAAATTTGCATTTCAGGACAGTTTACAGTTTTTACTATTATAAGATGCATAGTTTGAAGGTCAGTGACACAATGCCCATTTCTGTTAGAGTTTATTCAGAAATACAATAGGCAATTAATTTACATGAGCTATGCTCATTTCTGAATTTAAATACATCAGTATATATTCATCTTACAGAATATAGAAAATATATATTTTGTAGTAGTTACATATTTTTAATTTGAATTTTTAAAAACAATTATTTGATATATGCATCTTTTCATTTTTTATTAGGTTGTTGAATTAGTTGGTTAGATTGAAATCTTTGAAAATGAAATTGTAAAATTTGTAGGTATTCTTTGATTATATTTGAATAAAATTAGTATTATAATTGGTAATTATTAATTGTTAACTTTTTAAATGTTGTTATGTTGGAATACATTTTTTAAGAGTTGTGAAAACTATATTTAAAGAAAAAATATTTATTATATAACGTTTTATTAAGATATATTAAGATACAAGATATATTAAGTTAATTAAATTATCTTAAAATATTGCAGAATTTGTGAAGAAGTATTAAATATTTTTAATATCATCATTAATATTATAATTTATAATAAATATTATTTATTTGCTATTTTGAGTGTTGCAACATGACTAAATAATGATAATGATATTTTTTGGGAAGTATACTGTAGTTAAAAGATTGCAAAGAAGCAACAACTAAAAATGCAATTTTATTGCAAAAAACATTATTACATTTGGCATTTTAAAAATAATTAACATTAAACATAATTTTAACACACACACATACAATTTGACATATAACAATTAAGATAACTACATATAAGATGATATATATATATATATATATATATATACATACATGCAGTTAAATGAGTTTAGCAACTTTAATTTAGTTATTAAAAATATCAGTAAATTTAGTTGTTAATAGTAGTTTTTTTCTTATTTTGCAGCACGACAATAACATCATTCACAGAGACCTGAAAGCAGAGAATGTTTTTTATACCTGCAGCACCTGTGTTAAAGTGGGAGACTTTGGCTTCAGCACGGTGAGCCGCCGCGACGAGACCCTCAACACCTTCTGTGGTTCTCCACCGTACGCTGCTCCTGAGCTCTTCAGGGACGAGCACTACATAGGTGCTTGTGTAGACATCTGGGCCCTGGGGGTCATGCTCTTCTTTATGGTGACCGGCACCATGCCCTTCCGTGCGGAAACGGTGGCCAAGCTGAAGCGCTGCATCCTGGATGGAACGTACACAGTGCCTACTTGGGTGCCGGAACCTTGCCAGAAACTGATCCGCGGCATCCTGCAACCCCAGCCGTCTGACCGCTACACCGTAGAGCAGATGATGGGCTGTGAGTGGCTGCTGCCGGTGGAGTTTCCCAAGGCCATGGAGCCCTTCAAACTGGACCCGCTCCATCTGGCTGAGTCTAAGACAGGGGAGCTTGAAGAGCATGAGATAGAGGTGAGGAAAGCCCTGGAGGCTCTTGGCATCACCGCAGACCACATTCGTAACAACCAGGGCAAAGACTGCAGGAGCTCCATCACTGGAGTCTATCGAATCCTCTTACACCGTGCACATAAACGACTAGCAGTGGAGAGCATGCCAGTAGTTACTCACGTAGTGAACGGAACTGAAGCTAAAAAAGACCGTCTGAAGACATACAGGAGCCTTAGACATACATCTAAACTCTGCATAATTTTGTGATGCCCAGAAAACATTTAAGTAATAATGGAGAGGATCTATGGTTCAGCTAGTTATATTTGATATACCTCTTTTGTTATCGTTTTTCAATTGAAATGAGATTAGTGATTGCCTCTAATAAAGTAGTCTATATGAATGGATGAATTGAAAGTATGAACGTTTGCAAGTGAGTGAGTACAAGACTTTTGTCTTAATGTCATGGATGTCATGTTATAAATGTATTCAATAAATGTAATAAAGTACTTTGGATGGCATTGTTTCCAACATTCCCTTTGCATTACGCCTCTAATATATATATTAAAAATGAAATTGTAAAATTTTTAGGTATTCTTTGATTATATTTTAATATAATTAGTATTATATATTATAATATATTGTATATATAGCTGGTAATTATTAATTGTTAACTTGTTTAAATGTTGAATGAATAGTTATGTTGGAATAAATATTTTAAGAGTTGTGAAAAACTATTTAAAGTCAAATATTTATTACATAAAGTTTTATTAAGATATATTGAAGTTAATTAAATTATCTTAAATTATTATATTGCAGAATTGATGAAGAAGTATTAAATATTTTTTATATCATTAATATTATAATTTATAATAATTATTATTTATTTGCTATTTTGAGTGTTGCAACATGACTAAATAATGATAATTATATTTTTTGGGAAGTATACTGTAGTTTAAAAAATTCTGATACAACTAAAAATGCAACTTTAATGCAAAAAAAAAAAAAAAACATTATTACATTTGTCATTTAAATATATATATATATATATATATATATATATATATAT
>JAUMHP010000055.1:10253301-10269986 GCA_032361065.1 Enteromius trimaculatus | reverse complement strand
ACACACACACATTTTTTTAAATCATTTATATGAACAAATAACATGCTAATTATAACTAGCATAATTATTTGTATTTTTTAATTATGGCTAACATATGTATTATTCATGGGATTTGTTATTTTTCTAGAAGGCAAAGTAGTATTATTGTCATTGATATACTATTATAAATCTTGTTAATATTTTGAAATATATTTTATTTTTATATTTTGTTTGTATGTTAATTTTAGTTACATGTTGAGTAATTTGTTTGTGGGTTTTTGTGTGTGTGTTTTTTTATGTTTTAATATATCTGTATAGGTTTTTGTAGCTTTAGTTTTTTTAGTACTTCAAGATAAACTCAACCAATATTGGGAAATGTTGCCCGGAAAAGCTTAATATTTTATATTGTTATTATTTTTAATTTATTTTTTTATATTTTATTTAAAGTAAAAGGTTTATTTTTATGTTTTTATTTTCACATTTAGTTGACTATAATATGAATATAGCAAAGTACATTACTGTATTACAAAAAGCCTCAATTTTCTTCCCAAGTGCTGCTGCTTGTGCAAAAACAATTTTCTTCTTCTGCTTTCTAGGAATGTCCCGAGCCCTGCGGTCTTATCCAGCTATCCTTAAAGAAGACATCATATCCACGTCTGCTAAAGAAGTACCAGAGCAGGATGTCCTCCTCGTGGCCACTGTAGAGAATAACCAGGTGCTGCTGTCCGGCGCTCAGAACCACACACCTGACTACCAGCGGGTCGAGCAGTCCGACTCGGAGTCTGGTGTCAACAGCAACTCCTCCGCTGACTTCCCCAGTCCTTCCCAGTCAGATCTCAAAGCGGATGCATCTTCCCACAGGAACTCAGCAGCACCTCCGGTGATCTACGACAGCCAGAGCAAAACCAAGGAAAGCTGGATGGAGCAGAAACCCACATCAGTTATTATACAACAGCACCGATCTGATGAAATGTAGGAGAGCATCTAAAACAAAACTTGATTTGTTTAGGGTGTAAAATTCAATATAGCCATTTTCTCTTCATTGTAGCATCACAGCCTGAACCTCGTTCCTCCATTTTTATTTTTTACATGGATCTACTGTCATGCTATAATAGCACTTTTTTTAAACCCAGCCATTTGTTAGGACATTATTGTTCTATTCATCTGTACAAATGATGTTTCTTTTTTAATGGAAACGTGAAGGAGTCATGTTGTTTTGAACTATGCATTGTGTCCACGTTGAGTTTTAGTACATTCAGGAAATGTATTCATTCGTCGGTATTACTTGAGACATTTAAGGACTTTTGGGCATCTATTAAAATATTACTTTCCCTTTTTTAGTAAGGGAGCCATATGCTTAAAGAGATTCCACTACTGAAAAATGAACAGTCCTTGTTATATAGGAGTGTATTTAGAAAAGGGAAAAGCTATTTTTTCTGCTTGTGCATTGTTTGTGGTTTAGTACCCCTTCCGTTAAACCGCTGTAAATTTAGCTTTAAACGTACCTTTTAGAAGGGGTATAGTATTGCACACATCCATGCAATAACAATACATTGTTTATGTCTATATATGTATATACAAACTGTAAAAATGTAATGATCTGCTGTGTCAGAGAAGCATTTTTATGTTATTTTTTGTTGTTGATATTTTGTCTTTTAAAAGACTTTTATTGCAGTCTTTTTTTATTGATTTATTTTAATCTTTGGTCATATGATGCACTGATGTATCTCTAAACGTGGAATGTTCAGAAACCGTTTATTTCTGTCGTGATCATGTTGTTATTAATTAAAAATGATCAGTTTATTATGAAAATGCATTTTGTCATTCATAATGAAAACAAATGTCAATGAACAATTAAAAAAAAAAGATAATTACACTAGATATGATAAGGATTCTTTGTAAGTGATCTATAAAAGTCTTACATTGAAACCAGGTCAATCTTTTGTACATGTCCAAGCATGTTTTCACAGCCAGACTTGTCCTTTTTATGCTGATGGAAAGAAATGCAAATGAGCACAAAGTAACCTATAAAACCACAAGTATCCTGTCTGACTTTAATGCAAAGATACCACTCTATTTTTAACTCTCACACATGAAACACGAAAACAAAGGCATAACCTCAAAAAAAAATCTAATTAAGGACATAAAAGTGCAAACTATAACTTCGTAGAGTGTTAAAAGTTAAAGCGCTTAAATATATATGGCCAAGAGTAAAATTTAAAGCGAATTTAAATCAGCCAAACGCTGATAAATCGTTTTTCTTATTTCCTCGCTCCACCTGCAGATGGCGCCACAGCATCTCTAATCACTGCGCTATCACGGGTCTGCACAGCACAGGTGCTTTTAGAGAACAATAAATCTATTGATATATAACGCCAAATTTGATCATCAGTTTAACTGTGTTTTACTGTGGTATCGTGTATCGATTCCCTACGGGTTTGGTTTCAGATGCATACATTTGTAGCTGCTATTTGAGCCGATGAGCAAATGCATCTTTTGTGTCTGTATGGTGTGACTCACTCAGCCACATGTACAATTCTCTGCGTAAAAGTTCGCGCTATGTGTACAGTCGCTAGATGGCGCCTACCATGCACCTTTTATAGTCCTATCAATCATAAACCCCAAATCTCAGTGCTTTTTTTGACGTGCTAGTTATTACACCGTTTGGTATATTAGGGTTAACGTCTCTAAAAGTTGCATGCAATCACAGCTTAAGTCTACCGTGCACAGTTTAAACCAGATTAAATTGATCTTCAGCTATAGTCCTGATCTAAAAGGGCTATCAACCCCTCCAAAATCAGTCTGGGAGACTACAAACAAGCAACTGCATGAAGAATTACACAACTTCCAATAGTTTAGACAAGACCTGACTTACTACTCCAAAAGTGCCTCTACATCCAGGCTGGGATACCAGTTAGGACCAACTAACCAGGTTACTCCGAGTCCTTACAGAATTACAAAGAGCTTCCAGTGGCCTAGACCAGTTTGAACAAGACTTGATGTTGTAGTCCGATATGTGCAGCGATGCAGGTTCGAGATGTTACTGAATAATTGATTAGTCTCTATTTACGGGAATAACATCGCTCACCGTTTCAGATGTGGTATTAGGAGCTTAACAGGCCTTAGTTATCTGCTATTTGTGTGTGTGCATTCAGCTGACTGACTTGCAAGAAGTTGGAACAAAAGTTTTGGCTGTTGGTCTCAGTGAGACACACTTTCTGCAGGCTGCTACCAAGCAAGGGGCAGGTGGAACATGAGGCTATTATTCCCGCTTTTAGGGCCAGCCAGCCAAACAGTCACTGATAGGCACACAACAAAGACACGTAAATGAGGATGACTCCTTCACAAACGCAAAAGAGTGTGCCTCACTTATCAAGTCTTTGTGTCTGTGGGGGTGGTGGGGGTCATGTTTTGCTTACATTGTGGGGACTGAATGTCCCTAGGACAGTAACCCTGCTGTATTCGTGGATGGGACATGGTGGCTGGTTTAAACTGGAGCAGCAACCACAAATCAACAACCTGAAGTCACCTACATTGTGAGGATGTCCAAAATAAATGTACTAATTAAAGTCTTAATGAGACTCCATATATATAATGCTATGTGTGTGTGTGTGTGTGTGTGTTTCATGCAAGTGTTAGTTTTATTAATTAACATATAATTAAATACTATTAAAAAAATAAGGTAGCGAGTTAACCACATTAATTCTGCCATTAATTCCATCTCATAATTCAGTTAATCCTAGATGAAGGCTTAAATGATTAAAACATAAACTGAACAACTTCACGCAGTTTGTACTCAAGAGCACGAGCCGTGCTTTGTGTTGTTGATGGAGTGATATTTGAACACCCACGTGGGCTGTTTACAGTCAAGGCGCTTGCATCAGAGTAATTTACATACGCCCGTGCCGCCAGCCAATCGGATCCGTGCATGAGCGAAATGCCCGCCCACTGCCGAGAAACTCCGCTGCTCTGCATATAAAACACGGCGAGCTTGACACTGCATCGCAAACCCACCGCTCACCGAAGAGAAAACATACGCGAAAAGCGACCTAACCTTGGATTTAAACAATGACTTTTGAAGAATTTAGTGGACAGGATAACGCAGCTGCTACTGGCGATAGGTGAGTTTCTTATTCAGTTGATGCTGTTTTCGTTGTTTGTGTTTATAAGTAAATACTACGTGAAGTATATGGACTGACGCGCCGGTTTGTGCTCTCCAGAATGCAAAGCGCAGGAACGGCACTAGAGGAGCTTCTGGTCTCCGCAAAGAAGCAGGACTGCCTTACCGTTGGGGTGTATGAGTCTGCACAAGTCATGAATGTGTAAGTATCTGCATATTTATTATTAAAGTGCTGCTATTAGCATGCATTAGATATTTAGACACTCAGAGGGTGACATATGGAAATATTTTTTATAACTTAGTCTAACTAATAATGAATAATTAGATGCATCCTTATGCATATATGCAAGCAGCTCACGTTGAACCGTTTCCTAATCAATTTATCTTCTTTATGCAACCTCAGTGACCCAGACAGCGTGGCATTTTGCGTCCTGGCTACGGATGAGGAGTATGAATGTGACATCGCCTTGCAGATCCACTTCACTCTCATCCAAGCCTTCTGCTTCGACAACGACATCAACATTGTTCGTGTGAATGACATTGACCGTCTTGCTGACATTGTGGGCAGCGATCAGGATGAGGAACCCAAAGACGCACACTGCATACTTGTAACGGTGAGTAGATCCACTCCTCTTTACTGCATCTACACCTACACTTTGCAAACGCCTACATTTGCATTACGTCTGCATGTTATACTAATATCACTTCTTTTTTTTCCGAAGAGCCCCAATGCTGACTCGTGGAAAGATTCTGCTCTTGAGAGACTGGGCTTGTTCTGTGAGGAGAGCCGCAATGTCTATGAATGGGTGCCTACTATTACTCTGCCTGAGCGCTGATGGGAGATGGCTTTGGCACGTGAATGAATCAAGTCGAAGACATCCATCCTAAAGGGTACACCGGTGCAAAGCGAGAAAGCTTTGAGATATTGTCTGGATTACCCTCACAACTGGGAAGATAAAAGTGGACTGACCCAGCGTACGGTTGGCCGTCCTGGAAAAGCTGATGTTCAGGATCTTTTTTTTTGGACGAGCATGGAAAAGTCAAGCCTCCTGTGCCACTCAAGTCTGTTGTGGAGGAGACAATAGGAGAGAAAAGGACAGGTGGACTGTGAGAGCACGTTTATGAGACTGAAGGACGAAGAAGAGCATTGGAATTGGTGTTCTTGACGATTGAGATGTGGATTTTAAAGAGGAACTATGTTTAAGTGACATTTTGAAGATGTTTTGAGGTCTACTGGGCACTTGGGATGTTGTTTGAAAAGTATTACATGGACACTAGTGTAACTTGTCTTTTGTGATAACCTGGGGGGGGGAAATATGGATTTTATTAAGTTGTGCTTTTTGTCAAATGCAATGTAAAAATTGTGGTGAAGAAGCCACTATTTCTGCAATGAATTAAAAAAAATAAATCCCTTAAAAATGCAATTATGGTTTGTTTCTTTTCAGAGTTGTCGGATTTCAGAAATGTTTCATTTTCATCCAATTACATTAGAGGATAGAGTTCAGGGCAGTTCAGTAACTGTCTAGAGGAGAGAAAGAGAGGTTGCGAATGCACTAGAGAAACTGGCATCTCTCCAAGCTCTTCCTGACCTTTCACCGCCCATGCACCAGCTGCTTTCTTTAAACGGCTTGCTCAACTGAAGGGCCCCCTTTGCAACGGGGGACTGACTTCTGTCATGTGTAGGTTTTGCACCATCCATTTGGAGCAGAGGCAGGGCAGAGCCAGACCCGTTAGATGACTAATTGAGCTGAACTCACCAAACACAAAAGTCAAAATTGAGCTGTCTTGACAATAAAGGTTACAACAGAAAGGGAGATTTTAAATCTAATATGCCCTTTTTTATTTTTAATTAAAATTATGCAGTTGAATAAGAAAAAAGATTGCACAAGTACATTACTACATTAGCAGCAAGTTAATAGCAATCCCATTTTCTTGCTTTACTGAGTCTACTCAGCTTTTCATTGTGTGAAAATGGTTTGTGGCTTACTAGAGAAAGGGTTCTAAAACTACCAGTAAGACAGCTACTCATTTGTGGTTTGTTTGATCTCGCTACGCTGTCCAGTCAGCCCCGTGCTCAGTCTTTCAAAGTTACATCACTGGAAATTTTCTGAACAGAAAGCTGCATGTGTTTAACAGCAAATACTTGCACCAGGTGTTGTGTACCGATGGCAAATGCCCGGAGCATGTGTATCCAAACTTAAAAGAGCATTTCAGGTATAGTGCCTGAAAAGTCTTTGTGCACTTAAAAGTCAACCGACAAGAAAGCTAAGCTCATGCGCGTACAAAGCAACACACACCTGCTTTTGAAAACAAAGAACGGCAGACAGAGGTTTCACAAAGAGAATATTACACTCCTTTGGATAGTAATTGATCTTTGCAGTTTATATTCATTAACTAATGACAGCTAATGCATTGAAGTCAAGAAACTGGGTCAATTGCATTGGAGGTTCAATGGAGATCCCCTTCAGGTCATTCTAGTAACAAACAACCACAAACTTTTTTCTTTGAAAGTAGTTTCACGTGCCTTGTTTCTACTCTAATACAACAAAATATCTTAATTGGGAGAAGTGTGTGCATCCTAACTATGAACCAGAGAGCAATTAAAAACCAGACAGACAGTTAAAAATGGCCTGTAGTCTTTTTCATCACAGCTGCTCAAGTTTCAAGAAAAAAAAGACTTTATGTATCTGTTTCAGAGGTGCAATCGGAATTGCTTTTCTTTTATTGGGAAGAGAACAGTATCTAATCTAGACATCATTTCCTTTAAACTGACAGATTTATCACCTTTTTTATTAAACATGTTGTAATATGTCTGCTTTCCTCTGTTTGGTCACTTGGTGCATTCACTGCCTGACTTGAGCAACTCACACATCTGTCACCTGCTCAGTGGAGAGTGCATTGCATGTGACTAGCAACAAGCCCTCACATGCTGTCAATATGAAATGCACTTCTCATCATATTTCCGCCTAAAGCGTAGCGTTTTTCTCAGAGACCACGAGACCTTCTTTGAAAACCACACAGTAAATTCCACACAGTACTTTTCAGGAAACATGAGTGAAAGGTTACCAAACTTCCCAGTGCACAAAGTGAGTTTCAGAGTTTCTGCATTAGACTACTCACCACCTTGTAAACTGCAATGACTTTGTTGCTCCCCACCGTTTTAAAAAAATGTGTTCACAGGTGCACAAGGCTTCAAAACACCAAGAAAAAAACACTTCACCCTGAAAAACCACTTTGCAGCTGGCTTGATGTCTGCAGTGCACACATGTTGCCCCTCCTTTGTAAGCCTTGAAGCTAGTGACTCAATCCAGACAGTAGTACTGGCATCTGTTAGCACTAACGCTTACTCTGATCACCAGCCACAGACATGGTGTTCTTTGTGTCTAGTGACTCAGGAACAGCGAAATGTAAAGATATGAAAGTTGTTTTGGGTTTGAGAGTAGACAGCAGGAAAAAAAGTAGATATGAGAGTAGACATAAGCTTTTTCTGAAAGTGCTGTTTTGAACTTATTGAACTGTAGATGCCCTTCAGTGTTACATTTTGTCCCATATGGTCAAGATGGTAGACTCAGGGTCAGGACCACAAAAAAAAAGAACAAAAATTCAGATGTCTGTCCTGAATAATGTAAATGCATGAAACACAGCTCACACAGGAGTCCCTATAAAACCAAGCAGCTATATATTGGTAAATGTGACCAAATTAATCTGCTGTGAAATTTGCAGGTGGAATTATTATGCCCTCATGCAAATCTAAACGAAATGACTACATTTTGCCTCTGGAAATTTGTAAATGTGACTACACTGTAATTCCATGAATTCAATGCTTATGTGAACAAGCTCTTCAGATGTGGCTGTTCACATGAATGGTGATAACTATAACGATGATGTTTTAATTATTGTTCTAATTCTTTAAAGGGTTAGTTCACCCAAAAATGGAAATTCTGTCATTAATCACCCTCATGTCGTTCCAAACCCATAAGACCTCCGTTCATCGTCGGAACACAAAGTAAGATATTTTTGATGATATTAGAGAGCCATCCGACCCTCCATAGACAGCAATACAACTGAAATGATCCAGATCCAGAAACGTAGCAAAAACATAGTTAAAATAGTCCGTGTGACATCAGTGGATCAACATCAATTTTGCGATTATACGAGAATACTTTTTTGCGCAAATTAAACAAAAATAGCATAATTTACTCGTCTCCCGCGACTTCCGTCATTCTAACGCACCGTATGCAAGATTTACCGTATTTGACGTAATCAGCCTTGTTTACATCCGGGTGAAAGCACACACGTGCGTAATCTGTGCCAAGAGGAAAATGTACGCTTGCACAGTAATGTTCTCTAAAATGGCAGAAGATGTAAATCATGGGGGAAGAATGGTTGAGTACATATATATATATATACTTAAGTTGATCCACTGATGTCACATGGACTTTTTTACTGGTGTTTTTAACATGCTTCTGGACTTAAGGTTAGTCAGTGTTGCTGTCTATGGAGGGTCAGATGGCTCCCTGATATCATTAAAAATATCTTATTTGTGTTCAGAAGATGAACGATTATCTTCTGAGTTTGGAACGACATGAGGGTGAGTAATTAATGACAGAATTTTCATTTTTGGGTGAACTAAGCCTTTAAGAATACGATAGTCTATACCAAAATTATAATGATAATGCCACAGAGAAAACAAAATAATCCAAATTACTTTAAAAAAAAAATTTTTCAGTTGATAAATGATGAAAGCAATAACAATCAATGAGAATTCTCCTGACATGAAAAAGCCCAAGCATTTAAAGCTGCAGATGACAAAATACACCATGTGCTTATAATAATCAGAACAATATTGTGCACTGGTGCGGATGCTAATATAATTATAATCTTTCCAATAATCGTTCCTGGCATGTATAAGACTGTTATCTGGCAGTAAAGAGATAGCTTTTTTATCCAGTAACTCAAATTGATGTAACGTTTTGAGAGCACGGCTGCATAAAAAGTTAATGCGCGAACAAAAACAGCATTAGACTCCATTGACTTTCAGTGTTGTGACAAAAACTGCTCAAACATTGAAACTTGGAAGTAAAAAAAATAAAAGAAAGAGTTTCACTTTTTTTCTGAGTTTGCAATATTGCATATACTGAAGAAATATGTGCATGCTTATACATTGTAGTGAAACAAGGCAGTATGAGTGCAGGGCACACCAGGATATTAGTGGGTCACATGCTGTTCAGACTGTTCTGCATTCCTTTTCATTGATCTACTATTAAGGCAGTACTGCAGGGTGGAAGACGGCATCAAAATTCCTGGCATTTCTGGGTTATCTTTTGTAGTCATGTGTGCTATGCCGTCATTGTGGGAGAGGCATGGTCACAAATTTGGCTGCGCTGCTAATGTTCAAATATGATGCCTAAATATGTTGGTATAAGCATGTATGCCAGATATGTGAGAATGCAGATCTGACATCCACAAAATATCAGAATCAAATGCAGAACTGTAGAGACACGTTTAGTCTGTATACAGACATGAAATGCAGTAGGTATGATGAGATATCAGCACTATGTGCCTCTCCACATGCTTCAGATATTTGAAAGTCTGTGGCAGATGCCACTGCAGGTACTGCAGTTTGCCAAATGTGAGCTACATATGGAGTTTAAGAAGAAAAAAAAAACCTCTCACATAGCTTCCATACAGAAACGCAAGAAATGTCTTCAAGATATTCAGAGGCCGAGAAAGAGAAATTCTTGAGGCGTTATTAGAGTGACTAAAACTCTCAGGAGCAATGGTTTTCTGTAAGCTGAGCTATTTATAAGCTATAACGTTTCAGTTTTAGCATCATTTTAGTGAAATTTCACAGGTACAAAATATCCAACATTGTTGCAATGTATTTCAGCCTCGCACAAAACTCCTGACTGTAAAGATTCCTATTGAAATGATTGTATTTCTCCCAATTTTTCCCAAATAATTGTGTGACTTTGAAGCATTTACTCTACACTTTAAGAATGCACCATTTTGAGGAATGGAAAATAAAGCATGGTTTTAAGGCAAACTGTTAACTTTAGTACGATAGCATCAAAATATTAAGAAATGCTAAAGATTATCCATAAAAGGAGTGGATCAGCGGCAAATAGCTTTGAATTTCACAAATATAAGTCTGCATTTATAATATGCAGATAACAACTGCAGTTGTTATTGGTTTAGGTGTTATAGCATTTTCCTGCTGCAGTATAAATACACCATTAAGTGCAAATGCCTTTTATGTAAATGGTCACATAAGGAAGCAGAGAACAAGAGAAAGTGTCAGGATAAATATAGGCGAAGAGTTTTTAGCAGCTGTGTTACCCAAAGCATTCTGTCTAACTCAGCTCATAGCAGGAGCACACTGTAAAATGGGAAACCTCTGGATACGCTCTAAGCATCTTATACCGATACCAAACATTAATGCAAAAACCTAAACCAGATAATTGAGAACATAATAGGACATTTGAGTCACATTTTTACAGTGATAGCATCTCTAGCTGTATTCTATGCAGTCATTGATTATTCCACTGCACTGAGACAAGTGTAAGCACACATGAACAAGTCCAGTCTGTCAGATAAGAGGAATGTTTAAAGTTAACAATATTACAATATCACTAACTGTTTTCTATGCTTGATTCAGAGAAACAGATTAAAGGACCTCTCCAATTCACTAGGGATAGTTCTGTAATCCAACAGGATAAGATAGAACTGTCTTAGTGCAAGAAGCCAGAGAGTTTAACAGGATTACACAAGGGTATCAAAGGAGTCTAGAAGCCTCACTGACTCCAGATCTTTATGATGGTCTAAGCTTTATAAATGCACCTGCTTGTCATCAAAGACATTTGCTACTTGACAAAAAGACAACAGAAAGACAAAAACTTTTAACAGCTATTGCAGTGTGATCAACCAAATGATGTGATCAAAACGACTTACAGCTAACTCACATTCTTTTTATTTTATTCTGCACCTTTTGCACACAGGCAAAGGTACAGAGCACAATGCAAACAAAATAAAATGGGATGAAGAGGAAAAGGGAAAATTACATTTTAAAGCTGCTCAGTGTGGGATGGAAAAGGTTTTTGTTTTCCTGACAGTTGGATCTGAAAGGTCAGGGTCACCAACCGATGCCCTTGACATGTCCAAACAAGCAATAGTAAACAGTGAGACACTCAAAGCATGTTCTCTCGCCCTCTCTCTCCTTCCCAGCAATGTCAGTCTGGTATTGACATAGATCCTGCGGAGAGAGGTTTCCCTCCCTTTAGTTAGTAGCTTATAGTTGACATCCTTTGACTAGTCAAACAGAGATGTTATTTCACATGCTGCATTAAGTTAAACATAAAATGAAACTACTTATCTGGTTACAAGGCTTTATGCAAACTGTTAATATTTTAATAAAACATTTATTTTAAAATTTTCGCTTTTTAATTAGCAATCCCATTTTTAAGGTAATAATAAATACATTTAAATAAATGTAAATTATGTTTCTATTAATATTCATGGAAATAAAATTATTGCCAATAAAATATTTAAAATTCAAATAAAAATATGCAAAATATGCATATGCAAATGTAACCAGTAAATAAGAAATAAAGAAAAGTAAATAAAAATGCATCTAAATAATATAAAATATTATTTACAAATTAACTAAAAAGCAATTAATTCAAAATAACAGTTCAACATATATAATACTATATTCTACTTGCATGAAAGTTCAAAGTTCTTACAGTTTTCAAGTTTCTTTGGTCTCTGAGCAAAGAAAACAATAAGCATGAAGCATTATGTTCATTTGATATTGCACCATCACATGCACAGGGTGATATTTGGTGTAATAGTCATACGATTTTAACTTTAATATGCACTACCAGTCACATACTTTTTTCCAGTATGGTTGAATCTTAATGTATCTGATGCAACACCTTGCTTTCAGCAACACATATTATATTTCACCCGATATCATCATTCCTGCTTCCTCAAAGAACGCTGTAACCCTGGCAACAAGGATTTGTCCTATTGCTTTCCTCCTGCCTTCAGAAGACTCTTTTATCACCAAATAGCAAAACACAGCCCACTGTTGTTGAGTGGAGCCATGCTACTGCAGGAAAACAAAGCTAAGCTCTCCTTGTTTTGATGATGTTGCTTAATCTGTGTGGATGAGAGAGAGTCGAGGGAGGGGGTAGCCAGCTGAGTGCTCGTGGAGTTTTGACCAATCAGAAACCAGGATCCATTGCCTTGCTGGTGTACGGGTTGTTGCTGGTGGTAACAGAGCTCTGATTGGTTGTTGAAAGATTGCCCAACAGTGTCAAAGAGAAGGAGTTTTGAACAGGAGTTATTATTGTTTTGGATCAAAGAGGTGTTTTGATTAAGCTTGTTTTTATTTAGCTCAAAAGGGGTGAGCAGAGTTTACCAGCCATCTGATGTCATTTTTGTTTATCATTTACCTATTGCATTCTTGTGACCAGGTCCTAACGTCAGAGGAATCGCCTTTGATATAAGTAAACCGGGTCGTGCGCCACAGGTCAAATTGCGGTATTGATTTTGGATATCGCTCTCATTCTCAGTCTTCAAAGGTGTCTTTAAACGGTCACTTTAAAAACATTTAACTTAGGTTAATGTGTAACTTTGTGTATTTTAAGGCGTACAAAAACGTACAAATGACAATGGCCATCATGTTAGGGTTCAGTGTAGTTTCTCTGGCTGCCAAAGTTCAAGACCATTTAATGCATAAACTTAATCTTGTTTTCTCTGAGACAAAGCACACTGAAGATGCTTGAATAGGATGTGTTTGCCCTGAGATACACTGTTGCTTTGGAGACAGGCTAAGCTTTTAGCCAATCAGAGCTTTACTGTAGGACTGTTGCAACTTTTATTGTACCTCTAAGAGTACAGATCTTGCAGTGCTTTAGAAAACATATTTATCAGCGTTATGAGGGGGAAAAAACAAACAACCACAGGGATACAGTTTACTGATTTACTATTTACACATTTTATTTATTTGCATATTTCCAGTTTCTACGTTTTTTTAGTTTGTTTTTCAATAGGGCAGTATAGGATGTTAAAAACACTATGTGCAAATATATATATATATATATATTATCTATATTTAATATTTTATTTATATTTATATAAACGGTAGGATTCATACATTTACATTTAGTCCTTACCAGGCATTTTAGCAAAAGCGACTTTAAGGAAATACATATACAAGATATATATACATATTATATATATATATATACACAAACACACACACACAAATATAAAATAAGAAATGTAATATGAAATGTATTAGTGATATAAAAAAATTAAATACTATTTGCAATAACATATCATATCTCTATATACATATATATACAAATTCAAAACAAAAATCAATAAAACTAAAAATTATTCAAAACATACATTATATATATATACTGTATATAGTTTTTTTTGAAGATGAATTATAGATGTTGTTATTATTTATTTATTTATTTATATATAAATATATATATATATATATATTTTTTTTTCAGCTATGAAGTCTGTTTACAAAATGCCATTATGAAAGACTTGCAGGAAAAGTGCCATGTGACTCACAGTCTAGATTCCACAAGTGGGAAGTCATTTTATAACTTTCCTTACACTTACACTTAGATAATGTGCTTGACACTGAGTAAACTACAGGCTGTCATAATAACAATAATGCCAAGAGCAACAACACCAAAAAATCTGCAAAAATTAGAATTCTCTCTCAATATCTGTCAAAATTGCACAACAGCATTATAAACAACCCTACTGCTCTGCAGTTGTGCAGACGCAGGTGCTCCCATGTGTGTGAACGGAGATGTGCCACCAAACATGCTGCTTGTGTAAACAACGACCAGCACCCGGCTTTCAGACACACAGGATGCAGCTGGTAGAACTGCACCTACTGAAAACTGCAAAACCATGCAACTAAAAGAGAGACAAGGAGAGTAAATACAGACAAAATGCAAGAGATGTTTATGAGAGGAAGTGAAAAGTTGAACGAGCTGCTCTGTGGTAAAGTGATAGCCATCCTGGTTGCTGGGTAGAAGAGAAACTGTTTCATCAGCACACAGCCTGTCGTGGGGGGATACACTTTCGAAGCAGAGATGGGTGGGTTAGGCTTCCCCTGCTCTTCCTCAAGAGCTAATGGAAGGAGCACAAAAGCTTTGCCTGTGCCTGAGGGTCTGCAGTGGGCTGTAATGTCCTCAAATTAAAGAGGCTCTAGTGCCTCTGTGATGGAGGGGTGGGCTGAGAGGAATCCTCGGACTGTATTAATGGTTGTGGATGTGCTTGTAAAACACAGTCTCTCTCATTTTGTGCAGCTAGAAATGAACAAAAACAAGAGTGTGTTTTGTTACTGTTATCTCTTCTTTTTTTCCTGCTATTTGAAACCTCACGATTTTTAACTGTCTTCCCACAACATTGCATAATGACATTCTTCTCAATTGTAGTATACAGAGTTGTAATATTCGATTATAAGCTCTTATTTTCTTCCTTTGTTATTCTTTTATTATATTCATTTTGATATGTGCACCTATATCTTCCATCTCAGGCTTAAGGGACCCTCCTCCCCTTTGCACTCATTCACCTTCATCCCTCCCTCCCTTCATGACATTTGGAGGTCCCCGGGAGAAGCAGATGGGAATACGGTTCCGCTAACGTTAGTCTGGAGCCCGAGGGAGAGAATCCCCATTCAGACCCAAATAGACAGTCTCCACTTAGAAATCTCTTCAAAAGGCACATCAAAAGCAAAACATATCTCTACCCACTTACATTTCACCTGTTTTAAACCTAAACACACACACACTCACATGAAAGCTTGCTGAATTTGATGCATTTTGGCTGTTAAGTGCATGAATGCCATCAAGGGCATGCAAACAGACTGACGTTATATATACATGATTTACATTGCAAAAAATTTCAATGAAAATTAAAAAACTTTTTTGACTTTTTGTCTAGTAAAAATATGTTGTTGTTGTTTTTTTACAAAGAAAAAAGATAAATACACTGCTTAAGAATTTAGTAAGACATTTCATACATTTTTGCAAATAAGCATGTTTCTGAATAGGAAGATTTTGACAGAATTCTAATTCATTTTAAGGCCCTTTTAAAATTTAATACACACACAATGCTGATAAAGTACATCCACATGTTAAAAAACATTACTTTCTACTTTTAAAAATTTTACATTAATTTATTATGATATAACCATATCATTGCAAAACTTACTTGCAATTTCTGTGAAAAAAGTATATAACAATCTATTTAAGTACAATCGGACATCTCCCATTATATCCATTATTATTTATTTTTTGGTGAATACTGTATCCAGCAAGAGGGCTGAAATTCAACAAATAAAAATGTAAAACTGTTATAAATATTTCACAAAGAAACCACAGTGTCATGCCACAGATAATGTACACAAGCCACATTGCCCATCATTAGCAAGGTGATCCTCTGCAGAAGGGACAATCTAGTGAGATACAATAGCATCATTACATGGATAAAGTACATGGATACACCAATTTCCCAACCACATGCCCCACAGCACTCTTTAACCCAGCAGCAGTATAACAGTATGTGTAGCTGGATCTATCAGTGGCCTGCTTGATGGATGCTTTTGAAGGTGTCAGGTATCGCTGCAATGTGTGTTGCAAACTGTTGCTGAAAAAGTGGACATTAAAGTGAATTTGGGTCTAGTGAGGGGCCTCTTGACCCTCCAGTTCTATTGTGCCTAATGAGTGGCAGATTGAGGGAACTGACAGCTGTGCTGGCTCGTTTTCGCTCTCTCTCTCTCTATATATCTCTCTCTGATTCCCTCCTCCTCTCATTTTCCTCGACAGCTGCCCTTGCCTCAGGCCTCTGTGGTTTTGGCTCAGAAAGATTAAAGAGATGTTAGCACGTGTCCAATGGCTCTAGAGACAATGCACTGACCCCCCCGTTACGTCTCTGCCTCTTTCTCTCCTTGGCTTGTTACCCAGCAGAGCAACAAAGACTGCCAGCCGGGCTCCCGTACTCATCCAGAGAAACGTTCCAGCCAGAGATACCTAACGGGAAGGACAAAAGGAGCTGAAGCGGCAGCAGTCAGGACTGATGCGTCCGGATCAAGCTCTGGTGTGTGGCACGGTGGCAGCTGCTGCTCCTGCACAGGAAATCTGACTCTGCTTTCTTTCACTGACACATGGCTGGCTGCAGGAGCAGGAGTGATACAGTGGTTTAGGAGGGGGAGAGAAGCGTGTGTGGGTCTGCACCAGGAAGAAAGGGCACACTTTGGCCCAAATAGCTGCTTTGCAAATGAATAGAAGGAGCTAGAGCACAGAATGAGACACTTTTACCATTCAAAGAGGGGGGGAATCATGTGACATCCATCTCCACTGACTCTACACAAAAGAGGCTCAGTTAAAGGGTCTGCATTTGACATATTGATGTGACTTATATCGTTGCGCTGATTTACCATAACAAGACAAATACAAATTATTCATGTAAAAAGTAGAGTAAAGAAAAAATGTTAGATACATACAGTCTGCTGGTCATTACTGCAAAATAAATCCACCACATATAT
>JAUMHP010000055.1:10229458-10253201 GCA_032361065.1 Enteromius trimaculatus | reverse complement strand
ACACAAAACATTTTAAAAAACATAAAAAAATAAATTTAAAACATTTATTATATTGCTGCGTTTAGATATATAGTTATATATCATTATATATCACATTGTGCATATACAGACAAAATTAAAATGTACGTATTCCATAAACTATAATTATTGTGAGATTATGTGACAGGCAGATGTTGTGAGAGAAACTTTATATGAAACTAGAACAGCTACTTTGTTTACCTGGTTTCCAGGAGCAATGATTGAATACTCTGTCTTGTTAAGTGGTTGTTTTAGTGGTTGAGTGAACACAAAAAACTGACCAATCACAATCAAGCATTGCTTGAGAGCAGTAGAACAAATAGCATTATCAAAGAGTTATTTCCACCTGCTAAATTAATAAATATACATGCAATCTGGCTCTGCATTGTACATTGGGGTCAATGCTGCCTTCAATTTCCTATTTCACTCTTATGAAGTCGCGATGACAAGGTTTTTTTGTATTCAAGTGCTTTAATGTCAGAAAATAATCAAATGTAGAGTAGCATCCCATAGGTTGACAATCATATAATCATTCACCGCGCTACACCAGCCTGATCTCATGGCAATTCATACATATTTTACGAGGTGGTTAATTTATACAAATTTATACGGCCTCACTCGTACAAATTAATACGATTTTTGCTAAATTGTATTTATTTTACGAGGTGCCAATTCGTATGAATTTGTACAAATGACCTCCACCTAACCCCGCCCCTAAACCTACCCGCCACTGGGGTTTTAGACAAATCGTACACAATTGTACAAGTGAGGTCATACAAAAAAGCCACCATGCAAAATACGTACAAATTGTTTGTGGGACTGTGTTGGCTATACCGCACATGCAGTTTGCTGACATTTCTGTAATTTGGTCAAATACATGTAACTGCAGTAAATATGATTTAAGAGGCCTTTCACGTATTTACTATTACTCCAATAGCACATTAAGGCAGCATTATATATTTGCCAGCTCTAAATATTAATAAATATAAGTTTAACTTCATGTATGAATCTCATTGTTAATACCCTGGCTTACTCTTCAGTCAAGTGACAATCTATTCAATGGCTTAATTTGATTCGACTACTTAAAATGAAATCTGCAATAACTGCCACATGCAGTGCTTGGCTGTGTCTGCTCAATCGCTTTCTGCTTTGTGTAGTAATTAGAGGAGTTTACATTGTCAGACTGTGCAGTGATTAAATTACAATCACACCCTCTGTGGGGGCGTGTGCTGGGGCAGATGGTTTTGCATGACCCAGAATGAGGGCCGTTGTGCAAGCTTCTGGGTCAGACATCATCTCAACAAAAGATTCATTTGGACGAAAACGAACACTCATCAGACTTGCAAAATGTTGCCTCTTATATGCTCCTTTGTTACAAAGTGTGTCTGTTTTCACTGGGCCCCTGATCGTAATGTCTTCATGAGTAAAGTGCGCATGGCCAAAGGTGATTAGATAATTATTAAGAATGATATTTGAAACCGAAATGAATGCATCGGTTAATTTTGGTTGTGATAGTTTCGTGCAATAACATTTAAAGTTATTGTTACTTATATTAGTTGTTATAACTGTATCTTTTGCCAATTACTTGTACATGTAGCTGTTCAGGCCTTTATGTGCTCTGAGTGGCACCATGTCCTTTTGCTCTGGGGGCATAAGTTGGTGTAAGTCCAGTCATGATGAGATCACTGCCTAACCCACAGTGACACAATCTGTCAGTCTGCCACATTTACAATTAATGACTCACTGCCACAGTTAGACGCTCCAATAATTCAAATGTCTGTTGATTCTGAACTCTATTACACAGTTTTATTACAGCTTTATTACACAGTTTTCTGGCATACTTCAATCTGAACAGTGCCATTTATTCAAATAGTCAAACAAATATATTATATTATATAAAATATTATAATACATAAATAGAAATGATGTTATATTTCAGAGACAAATCTTTACAGTTGGTTGTGCACATTGATTGATTGATTGATTGGCTGATGAAGTAGTTCAGATACAATTTGGTATTGTTTAGTATCATAATGCACAGTCAGTTGGTTATTACTACTAAACAATATCTGGGTGACTGTATATCATTTATATGTTTGCATATTAAGCTTAGTAGAAGTCCAAAATGCTATGAAATGATTTATGCACCCAAAAGTGAATAGGTTCAGTCGCTGTGTTGACATTTCTGTTAATTAAGGGAACTCTCTCAAGTTCCTCAAGAAGGATATCAAAGCACGAATTAGAGACGTTAAGCTTATAGGAAATATTCTAGCGTTTGATGTTACTGTTAATCCCGGGTTTGAAGCTCCCTCAAGAAACATAAGTGGTAATTTCCTTCCTCGGCGTTCAGAGAAAACCTGTTTACATTTACGCCCAGCACCTGCATGGGGCTGTACAGAGCTCAGGCAGCCTGCGGTTACTCGCTGTGAGAGGGACTTCACTGCCAAGTTTCAACAGAAACAGTCATGCGTTCGCTACACCTGTGGAAACACCTCTGAACTGTGTCGTAAAACGCTGAGAGCTTCAGAAAAATTCTGCAGGCTGCAGCAGTGACAAACAAGGGGTTGTTTGGTGAATACTATCACTGGGAATTTTCTGCTGTCAAATCAGAGATAAGCAGGTCTCGTTTTTGCTCATCAGTGAGTGGCTGAGTGTTTTGTGTCTTCCTTTACACTAGAGCTGGAATGTGACTAAAGGTCTGCAGCTGACCCAAGATAATCAAGCTGGGATAGGATACAGATAGTAATACTGAGAGATCCCTCACTTACTGCTACAGTATGTGTCTTATCATTCAGGGGTGCCTTTCCCAAAAGCAACTATGGTCACAAGTTCCGTCGTTACCAACAGAGTTCAATGGAACTAACGATAGTTAGCTAACGATGCTTTCGGGAAACGTACCCCAGGATTGTTTATTTAATTAACTTGCAATTTAGTGTGAAATTAAAAATACATCTATAAATATATATTTATCAGATACTTCTAGTAAATGTGAGTGACAATTTCAAATTATGCAAAAATATGTGCCAAAAAAGAAAATTAGCCAAGTATGTTTTCTTTTTTTTTAAAGATAATAATAATAATAATGTAACTATTTTTAATGAAATCAATTTATTTATAATATTATTTTTATTACCTATTTTTATTATAAAAATAATAATAATAATAATAATAATAAAGGTGATAATAATGTATTACTTCTGTTATATTGCAATAAATTGCCTGTACATATATCAAAATAACATTATTTTGATGTTATTTTATGGTAAGCAATGTATAATCATTATGATTGAATTATTATTATTCATATTATTCATATAATTGCAATACATTTACTTTATTAAAATAACAACCACCAATGGAAGATTATGTTTTTGCAAGAACTGTATAATTCTAAAATAATATTAATGATAATAATATATTTTATGAATGTATTATTGCATCTACATAATTAAAATACCAACATGCATGGTTATTATTTTATTGCAAGTACATTATTGCATAATTATGATATTTTATTTATAATATATAAACATATAATAAATGTTATTAAAATGAGAATAATGTTTGTAATTAAATAAGTGCATTGAAGCAGCAGCAGTAGCAATAGTAAAAATAATGATTACTAATTACTGATTATATTGCAATTTATTTGCATTAGTGTATTACTGTAATAAAAATAGTAATAAAAGCAACGTATACGATGATTATTTTATTGTAATAAAATACAAATTACAATATATTGTAGCTAAAATAATGCTATTAATAATAAAGTAGGATAATGATGATGATGATTTATACAACTGCATTGTCATTATGTTGGAAACAAGGTAATTCACCCACAAGACTTAAGACAGGATTATATAGGCATGACTTTCCATGCTGGTTCATGCAGGTGGAGCGGCATAGCAGTGCTTTTTCCAGCTAAAAAGGTCAACTGGCAAAGTACATCTATAAATCTGGTTGAGCAAGAAGGTTAGGCTGGTTAAAAAGTCGGGTTATGATACCAGCATACAAGCACAGCATGTGTTATTGAACTGGTTTGTGTTATGCTGGTCTGTTCAACAAAGCATGAACTTGCACTCAGCGCTGTTAGTTCTACATCAGGACAGCTGTCAGACGGAAATAACTACAGCTGGACTGTGACCTGTCACAAAAACACAAAGGTGTTTCATTGCCTTCTATACAGCAACCTGCTGTTTACCTGTGACACACGCTGCAGATTATTATCAGCGCTCCATGACAGATGCATTAACAGGAGACAAAGGGCACACTTCTGACATCCCAAACAAAGACAATTTGTTGAACTGAGTGACTGTTTATTGTCTGCTCTGTTTACACCAATAACAGCACACAGTGCTCTGTGATTGAGATCAGAGCGAGTATCTACCTGCCTCTAGTATCTGATGAAGTCTGGACGGCTACCGCTTTCATTTACTGCAGTGAAAGCACAATGGTCCCGTGTGTGTGTGTACATATACACTGAAAAAACATGCAGTGACTGCGTTAAAAATGTTCTGTCCCACCCAATCTGTGTTTGAGATGCCAATCAACACACATTTAAAAGAAATGTATAAATAATAAACAAACACTAATTTCCATTAACCTCCACTTTTTTGCAAGTTTGCATTTTTATTTGTTTAAATAAATACAGCAAATAAATATAATAATATTAAATATAATATTTTATATACATTTAGAATTGTGAAACCTGAATCACAAATATCTTATAGCACAAGTATACTTGTAGCAATAGCCAACAATACATTTATGTGAAAAATCATTCGGTTACTAAGATCATGTTTCATGCAGATATTTTGTAAATATCCTACTGTAAATATAGTTCAGTCAATTTTTTAACTTCATTTGTGATTTTGGCTATATTTAGATTTTTTTTTTTTTGCTCTTTAAGATTCTAGATTTTTAAATAGTTGTTTCTCTGCCAAATGTAGTCCGATCCTAATAAACAACAGGCCTATATCAAACCTAAAGGCCTACATCTTTATTCAGCTTTTCGATAAATCTCAGTTTTTAAATTTTTGCTTTCCCCACACTTCACGTTTATTCAAATAAATAAATAAATAAATAAATATATATATATATAAAATTACATTGTATAAGTGTTTATATCCTTATCTGGGACAGTTGAAATTTAGAGTAGCCTTCGTATTAATTCTAGATATTACATTTTGAGTGAAGTTAAAAATCCCTGTGGCAAAAAGCCCAGCTGAAAATGCACATCAAAGTGAAATCCAAGCCCTGAGGTCAACTGCCTGTGGAACACAGACACAGGATTGCATCAACCAACCAATCTGGTAAATTTAGTTGAGAAGTGCCTTGGTTAGAATAAAGACCAATAACCTGATGATCATTCAAGTTCAGCTCCATTGATCATATGTGGAGAAGAAGGAAAAATATCCCTGCAACACTCCACTGATCTAGGCCCATATTCCCAAAACGTTTTATTTTAAGACCAAGAGTTTGCCTAAACAGTAGTAAAACATTTTAGCTAATAGTTTTTACATAACCAATTTTAGTGCTAAAATTCTTAGTGAAGTACTCTTATAGCAAAAATCTAGGAGCCCTAAATTTAAATTAAAATTCATCCTCAGTGAAGACATATCAAAACAAAAAAATAAGATTCTGTGGTCTGATGAACCTCAATTCCAAGCGTCATGTCTGAAAGAAACCAGGCACTGCTTAGCTCCTAAAAGTAAAGAAAAGCTCATTGTACCAAAACATTGAGATAGCATAGTCCAGAGCATCCAGAACCTCAGATTGGCCAGAAGTTTCACCTTCCAACAGGAAAATGAACATAAGCACACAGCAAGCAGTCAGAGCCAGGGCCTGAACCCAGTCAAGAAACCTGAAAATGTGCATCTGCACCCATCCAACCTGAAAGATTATGAGAGGTTAAGAGGTGAGGAGAAGAATGGCAGATAATTGCCAAATTGCTGATGAGCAAGACTCGAAGCTGCAAAGGTGCTTCAGCTAAATACTTATGCAATGTACTTATTTCAGCGTTGTTTTTTGTTGTTGTTTCATAGTTGTGACAATTCATGTTTTGCTTTGTCATTATGGGTTATGCAATGTAGATTGATGTGGAAAATGTAATTTAAAGCAGTTTAAGGCAGCAACATAACAAAACATGGGGAAAATTAATAATTGCAAGGCACTTTGATTTACAATTTAATATCTTTTCAAATAAGGAAATAAAAAAATAAATGCTATATAATAATATATACTTATATTTAACATATTGGCAACCATTTTAATTTTATAGACCTTTTAGAAGTACACATATTACATCTGATAAAAATGGTGCTTGCATTGTCAAAATAAATTGTATTAAAAATTGGTCAAAGATAACATTTTCTGTTAATTAAAATAATAAATGGTGGCCCTGAAAGGTAATGTATGAGAAGAAACTATACACTCTTTTGTTTTTAGCTTGACAATCTGCAATCATTAATATCCACTAAATATTTAAAATTGGTTTCTAAATTATGACTTAATTTCAGTTTAGGGTAAGATGTCCCTTTAAGAGGGACAGATTTAGCAATCCAAACACTGAAAGAGTAAAAGACCAGTGAGCTCATGTAACCTTTACTGTTTACTATCTTTCATCAGTGTCCCTTGGCAATGACTTGCGATTAATTTTTCAAACAATATCTACTTTTCTCGTACTGTTATCAGTCCAGGCAGAGAGACTTTTTCCACATCTCTTCTTTCCACATCTCCCCGCTCACAAGAGCATGTGAAAGACAGTCAGACCCGGGTGTGGCATAATCTCTCGGTGGACTGATAACACACGCACCTCTCCGTCTACTGTTTGGACTGCTCAGTGTGGCACGAGGTGAATTCAGAGAGAGGCGTGAAGCAGTCAGGCCGGGACAGGGAAAATTTGCCCAAGAGTGTGAACAGTGAGCTGAAGGTGAGGGTTAATGAGTGATAGCTGCTTGACGGGAAGTGCTGCCTGTTTCTGCACAGCGCTCGGGTATCACAGCAGTGCTAGGAAAGTCCAGCGCTCTTAAAGGGAGCTGACTCACCATGCTGTCATTGCATTACACAAAGAGAGAGTGAGTAAAGTAAAGTGAAAGAAAGGAAAGAGACAGAAAGAAAGATGGTGGGCAGAAACATAAAAAGAGCATAAACTATAGCATGAAAGAGTCTTACCTTTGTAGTGTTTGTCCACAGCGTTATAGTCCTTTATTTTGAGACATAACTGTTGTAAGACATCGCTCTTTGAAGTCTTTGGAGAATAAAAGACAACTTAAAATCTGAAATCTCTTTGATCACACTTTTGAATTTGAGGAGGTGATTGAGGTTCTTGAATCACTGATCTAATGTAATTATTGTCAGCGGTAAAGCTTTGTTTAAAAGCTCTTGTGGATGAAAGAGGAACGTTTCAATCTCAAAAACGCATGAGTGTCAGAACTGCAACAAGTATCTTGATATCATTGACTGTAGTATGTGACTCAATACACGGTAGTTTTGGCTCAGATGAAGATGCACACATTTGCAAAAGGCTATTATGTAATTTTAGAGTGCCTTGCGAAAGTATTCATACCTCTTGAATACCCTAAACTCTGATATGCGTTATCAGCTGTTAGGCCTTTTATTAAGACTTGAGTACCTTTTCAAATCATACTGATTCGATTGAATTTGAATGCTCCTGAGATAAATTTCAACTGTCCAAGATAAGGGTATGAATACTTATGCAATGAAATAATTTTTCAAGTTTTTTATTTTTGATACATTTGCAACTAGATGTTAAAAAAACAGGGTTTTTTTTGTTGTACAGTTTTGATTTATGGATAGGAGTAGATTGATGTGGGGGAAAAGTAATTGAAAGCAGTTTAACATAAGCAAAATTTGGAAAAGAAAATCATACTTTTGCAAGGTACTGTATATGTGCATTGTAGAAAAAATAGCATTTTTATGAAAACCACGGTAAAAGAAATTGATTACTGTTAACTGGTTTGCTGTTACTTTAATATATACAGTACAATAGCCTAACCCATATCAAGTAATTTTCTGGACTGTAAATCATTTATTTAATATTTCAATACAAATAGCAAAACCTATGAATTACCTTAAAATTTACTGTTACAGTTTACACTTACAGTAATTTACTTTTTTATAAGTAAAGATAAAATTAAAATAATTTGGGGTTTTATGGAACATTTAATATTTTTGAACAAAGTAAAAACATTAGTATTTTATTATCTATGTTAATGTATAATGTATAATTAATACATTAATGTTAATATATGAATATAAAGTAATTCCTTGTTTTACCCGTATTTTGAACTCATTGTGTTTTAGGGTTAGGAAAAATCTTCAAAGCCATCCTGTTTCTCATTTTAAAAAATCCATATAGGCTCAAATTCTGTTCATCTAAAAAAAACTAATTTAAATCATTTAAGCCAATTTTTTCAACCCTGTTCCTGCAGGCAACATCACGCATTTCCAAACTCTTCTTAATCACACACACTTGAATCAACACTTCAACTCCTTAGACGATTCTCCAAGACCTGAAATGGACAGTTCAGATGAGGGGACATCTGTAATGTATTTTGTTTTTGTGTCTCTGGGAATACTAATTTAATCATAAGCTTTCAGAATCATAAATGCCCAAATATGTTTTATCGACAGTTAAATTCTGTCCCCTCTCTGAAGAAACGCCATGGCATGTCATCTGACCTTTGACCCACTGTAAGTGTCAGCGCCACTGTCCATCCTCAGCCAGCTTGATGTGATTAGACATATGTTAACCATCCCAGAGGACGGTTAGTGGGGCTGATGACCGTTTCTTACAGTCTGCCCTTGCCTGTATTTTTTGCTTTAAGAGCCCTGGCAGCTGCCTTGTGTGCATGAAATTTGAAATGGACAGGTAGCACCACATGTTTGGGTCTGGAGTCAGCTCTCCTGTTACCAGCTGCACGCGACAGCTGCTGTAAAAGTGCTCCAGTTTCATGTGGGTTTATCGCAGTTTATGATGAACGTGCTGGACTCCACACTTGGCCCCTGTTCTGGTTTTTTATGAAAGACAATTAAAATGCCAAGCACCAAGGCTGCAGGACAGAGCAATGACTGTTAAGCAAAAGGTTTATGTAAAACAGAAATGCTTTTTTATCAGTTCAAATCAAAGACATAAACACAAAGACTCTTTTACTCTTTAAAAAGAGCTATTTATCTTTTCAGACTTGACTTGGGTTGGGTTTGTTGCAGGTAAAGACAGTCATCTTATCAAATGCTTAAAAATCTTATCAGATACTATAGGGATGTTTTGAGGAAATTGTATACAGTGGTTTATTCATGTCTACTGAACAATAAAACAAGTCGAGCTAAAGGACTAGAGATAATGGTATAAAGGACAGTTGTTACATACTGTAAAGAGAAACAACGGACTCCTCACATAAACCAAGATGTAGCCGATACGGTACGTAACGTATGTCTACAAGATTTCCACATAACATACAATACGTTTTGAGTAATGACAATATATACAGCTTTCAAAGGTTTGTGAGACTTTTTCCCACAAATCCTGCATTTTTTTTATCAAAAATGCAGTAATATTGTGAAATATGTACAAAATGTAAAATTTTTTACAATGTAAAATAACTCTTTTACTTTTATATACTTTAAAATGTAACTTATTCAAGTGATTCTCAACAGAATGTTCAGCCTTTTCAGCAATCTTTCTAATATGCTGATTTGGTACGCAAGAAATATCTATATGGAAAACAGTTATGCAACTTAATATTTTAATTGAATTCATGGTACAATTATCATGAATGTCTATTAATTTCAGTGCTGTCAAACGATTAATTGCAATCATCTTTTGACAGAATTCTTTTTTTTTTTAGTCTTATTGACCCCAAACACATAATGAAAGATTAAAAAATAATAAATACAAGTAAACTGATTTTCTGAAAATTGTCTGATCATTTGTCATTAGATTGCTTTAATATCCCTCAATGTCACTTTAAACACAACTATATACAAACAACAATGGAAGTAATACGAAAGACTAAAACAAAGTGAACCACTTCAACAAGTTTCCTAGTTGTATTTACCTATAAAAGCGCTAATCATCAGTTTGGGGCTTTGAAAGCTGCTGTTTTGCTGTTTGCTTTCCACCGCCTGAGCGTCTTATATGTCATGACCTCTGTGCTCTCCCACCTGACGGCCGTCTGAAGTCATGTTGTATAAGCACAGTTACAAAAGTGGCACAGACAGCAGTGCCTGAACGTGTCCTCTGCTGCTCCACTGAGCTGGAAATACGATCTAGCACATGTTGTTTACACTTGAGAACGGAGGTGAATGCTGGTAAAAGAAAGTGTAATTAATACCGCCTAATAATGAATCCTCTATAAGCAGTTCAGCATTATAATGCATAGCTACTTTATTCCATATATTCTACAGCACAACACAGTTTTAAATAAGCTCCTCTTGTCAGTTTTGGATTTGCTACAACTGTTTGTTCTTTTGATTTTTTTTTACATCGTGGGCTTGCAGGAGTATCCATGGTTTCCACACAATTCTTGCTCTTCCTAAATTTGAGTGCATTAATTATAAATAACAAGACGTATTTATCTCAATTATCAACTGTAGTAAACAATCCCACACAAATATCCCACTCTAGTTCTCTAACGCAGCCTGCATTACCTCCCGTCATCAATCATGATTTTGCATGTTTCCTCCGTTTATGATTTTTGATAGCCTAATGCAGCATGTTTGAATGTAAGTTATTTATATCTCCTCAACAAGCTCCTTGGCCTTGCTTTGGTTATGTTTGAATTGTGGGAGAGATGTGGGAAGCAAACTATTTCAAGACTTCAATAAATATATTACCTTGGTTTTGAGTCCTCATTATTGTTTGGAACCTGTTGATTGGAAAAAGAAAACGGAAAGTAGGAAGGAAAATTAGTTTTTATAATTCTATGTAAACATCCAATTTGCTTTTTAAATTATGATTTAATGTTCTATCGCCAAGCACTTTGAAAAGGTAAAAAAAGCCACAGTGGCTTCATCTTTATGATGCTGGTAAATATAGCATCTACTTTTAGATTCTCACTTACAGTTACATGGAGTTCAAGACAGTTCAGCTCAACAATACAGAACATGTTTAAAGATTGATTCTATTATCCCAGAAAAGTACTTTCAAGTACGTACGTTCAGAGATGTAGAGCCAAATGTTTTTCTGTGCACACAGAAATAGGGACATTCTTCTTGAGCACACTTAAGGCACAGGTGAAACTTTTCTCATGAGCATGCAAAATTATCAGTTTCTTTTGCAAATATCACATTAGGTTTTATGATTTTAAAACCCACATACATTTACTTGAGAAGCTGCATTGCATAACATTTCAAGTTCTGCCATGAAACTATATGTGCAGGCTGATGAGTCCTTCATGCAAAATGAAGATATAAACTACTTGGCACAAGCTGATTGGTTCAGGTTGCAAATGTAGCCAATGAGCTTTTAAATAGATGGTTAACATTCTAAAGAGCAGTCCGCAGCATGCTTTTAGAGTTCCTCTGAAACCCTCCACCTCCCCCAGCTCCACTTGTATAGATATGCAAGGTTATTATAAGTGCTTTTTTGCAGCAGTATGTCTTAAATATTCAAAACACTGTATCTGCATAGGTATTGGCAGTACATGTACTTGCTTTTCGGTAGCAGCGATAATGTACAACTACAGCAAAAAGCATCAGCACCAGCAGTGTAAAAGATCTATTTCACCAAGACCAAATACATTAACACCGTCATATCCATTCTGAAATCTCCTGAGAATTGTAATGATAAATATTAAGAATTGATTGGATAAATCTTGGACATAGGCTTTTTTCATCTTTTTGGCATATAAGTAAGAATTTTATTTTTATGCTTTTATACCAGAAAACTGATTAGGAAAATGATTTTCTGCAGTGTGTACCATGTATGTATTAACAAGAGCAAGAAAGTCTAATCAAACACTCATTTGTCAGAGAAAAGAATCTGCTACAGGGCCATGAAACAAATATTCCTCTGTTTCAGCCTCATGCCTCATTCATTGAAAAGCCCAAATAGTGTCTTCACTGTTTGTGCTGCAGGCTCTCTTGACGTAAAAAAAAAAAAAAGTCAGTATTTATGAAGCAGAGTGGGCAATGAGTGGACCTTTTCATCTCCACTGGGTATTCTTCTGTAGACGCATTCAGGGGGTGCAATTTTTGTTATGTGCGGAGATGAGAGGCATTTCGGATAACCTTATTCTCATGTACGCAAAAGAGCCACCAGTGACGGAGATGTGCCCACACACGGATACACACTCATGCAAAGAGGGGAACCCTTTAGCTGTGTGACTACCTAACTCGGATAATTCATGTTATTGACTTTTGTTTGCAGTGGTAGGATGACTTGCTTTTTGCGTTCTATTTGCCTGATGACACTACTACCACCACTACTAATTGCCTCAAAGGGATACAGTCATGTTTGTTTTCCTATAATTGTTGAGACTTTCTATTAACTCTTATTGTTTTAATACTGAATTTTTTTGTATCTATAATTCAAAATAAAACCCTTTTTATAAATACATTATTTTATGGATTATATACATGAATAAATAGAAACTAGTTCAATGTGTTCAAGTGGTTGATCTGGATGCAGTTTTTTCTGATGCTTAGTTGTGGAGGGGACTTCTTATAAAAAGACTTGTATTGTACTGTTTTATTTTATTTATTTTCCTGCCAATGCACCTCTCATTATTGCTAATGGTCAATATCTGACCTACTAAATAGCCTTTCTGAAATTTTCATATTTTACAGTTTGATTTTGGGTGTTTCTTTTTGACAGATCTTCGTACAATGTGCCGGTCTCAACAATGGAAAATCTGGAACTAAAACCAAACCACTGAATTATATGCATGTCCGAAACGTGTTCCAGATTTTCTGAAATGCACAGATATACAATAACAGATATAGTGTTTTTGTGCACATTAAGCTTATAAATAGATCCTGTTGTGACCCTCTACATTCATACACAAAACAGGAAGACCTCTGGATGTTATTCCTGAGGCCTCCATCATCTTCCTCAAGGATTCCAGGAGGATTATTTGCATGATGCATGCCCATTATGTTGTTGTCAAGGAGATTCTGTCATAATCCCGAGCTATCCTCCTATAGTGACAGCCACCCATAAAGCTGGTGATGACAAGCTGCCACAAATTAAATAACATAAGTAGGTCTTGCATGTTTTGATTCTCTATCTCTCTTTCTGACTGGCTTGCCCCTTGCCTCATCCAGGTAGATGATAGTAGCACCCAGCTGTGGAGATTAATACTCAGACCACTGCATAAACAGCTGCTAATCTGTCATCTGGATTATGATTTACAACTAGAGAGGTTAACGAACACAATACACAAAAGAAAAGACAAAAGCTTTCTGTCCTTCCCCCTTCCATCAAACCCAATAAAACCAGGAGACAATTAACATGCTCTGAAATGAATCAAATCACTTTGCCATACCACCACACACAGAGTACACATACTCAGTAAACAATCTCCTCACAATGCATAAATACACAAACTAATGATATTGCTTTATTAAGTAACAAACAATTTGTTCAGTTTCTGTTGGTGAATGAAAACATGGATTATTTATTCATAACATAATGTAAATGGTTGATGTGTATTCAGTGTGAAAGATCTAGACCCTCAGGGAAGCAGTGTTTGGTCTCCTGTGATGTTTGATTGCTCTCATTAGACACAGATCAGGTTCTTTGTAACACCACATAATCAAAACTGAAGAAGCACACAAAGGGTTTTTTATGAAACATAAAATGATGTAGCAACATCTAACAAAGTTTGAGACATGAAACCAGCAGTATCATTTCCACTGACCCCACTAGAAAATAAAATCTTAATTTTATTTGTATTATTTTTTACCAATGTACTGTATAAATGGTGGGAGAGTATTTTATTTTATTTAACAAAAATGAAACAAATTAGCAAGGCTGAATTGATTTGATCAAAAATAATACATCTAAAATACTAAATATCTATAATATTGTGAAAGATTTGTACAATTTGAAAGCAGTGTTGTTTTCTGTTTTAAGATTTTCAATTTTTTTATATTTTATACACACACACACACACACACACACAGTTGTAGAATATAAATATACACAGAGTTCCATAAGCTAGCCATGGGCTATTGGGCCATCTTATTGTTGAGTCCTTAATAGTTCAAATCAATGTCACACACACTAAAAGCCTCAATCCTTAGGATTGGGAAAGTCACGATCAAGAACAAAAGAGCTCTGTTGATGTTGTGGCACAGGCAGCTTGGAATATGTTTTTCAGCCTGTGGACAAAACAAGAGAACATAAATCCCTTGATGTAAACAAATGACGTTGCCTGTACATAAACTCGTCAGTTTATGTGCTTTATATAATTACTATTACAAATTGCACCGTGCACTGAACACAAATGAATATTAATAATATGAATATGCATAAATAAAGAAGGCAAATTTATATTGAATAGCACTGAATCTGAACAGCTGTGAAGAAAAACAGTGAGTCATTGTGGATTTTTGCCTTTGATCCAAATTTGAACATTGGTTTCAATATGTCAACAATGTTTTAATCGACCCACGCGGCCAACGTTAATATTTGTGGTATCAGAGAGATGGGTCAAGCCCACAGGGTATTCCCCTGGCCTGTTCAGTACAAGTATTAGCACTGCTCAGTTCGGTGGCATGAGAGGAATGCTTTCCGATCCTGAGCTGGGGGTTGCCGACCCACTAGCATTCCGGCATGGAGCTGTCAGAATGCTGGCCATCAGTGATGGAACAAATAAAGCATGCTGCTTATTACTGCTGTCTGCTATGTCAGTGCAAGATTAGATCACACTGAACTTGCTCTGGATAACATACCTGGCTTTTAGGATCTAGGTTTACTGTTGGCATGTATTTGGGGTTTTTAGGATTGATTGTAAAAGGTTAACACAGGGGTCTTATCCATCTCTTTTTACCTACTCCTTGTATTAGACAAGGGCGCTGGCCCAACACAAAGCCTGCATCTTTACGAGGGATTTGCATATCAGGTGGACCCTTAACACAACACAAGTTAACAAATGAAACAGAGGTTTTAAAATTGCAGTTAATCCTTTTCAATGAAAACAACTGTGAAAAGATTAACAGCTTACAACAATTCAAAAACAGATAAAGCTATGTTTCCTAATCTTGACAATATAGTATGCTTCATCAAAAAAAAAACACACACACACACACACACACACAAATTGTGCCTCTGTAAAGTTCTCAATATACAATGTACAAAGCAATGTAATGTAATTAAAGGAATAGTTCACCCAACAACTATTCACTCACCCTTGAGTAGTTTCAAAACTTTATGACTTTCTTTGTTCTTCCGAACACAAAGAAAGATATTTTGAAGAAGGTAACCGGGCTGTTTTGGATCACCACTTCCATAGTAGGAAAAAAAATACAATGGAAGTCAATTTTAGAGAACATGTCTCTTTGTATTGAACTGAAAGCAGTGCTCTCTTTACACACTCAATAGGAAGAATGATTGCAGAACACACATGCACACATACACTAGGATAAATAGAAGGAGCAGCTGTGCTTTCACCTGTTCTATAGATAAGGTGATCTCTAATGCATTAAACAGAAGGCTACTCTGGTGGTCTCCAGTGTGACACACTGACCTACATTCAGGTTAAATACAAACGTCTCATTTTGACCAAATTACATTTAGTGATCAAGGTCTATTCAAAGTGTTAATGCACAACTAATCACATAGATGTAAACAGTGGTAAAAAAAAATGACAGCACTTGTTAAATTTCGATAAGAATAAACAGCCTAATTTTTTGTAATTAAAATGACCATGCTGTTTTAAGGTGGCTCAAATATGGTAGGCATGTCATATATTACATAGGTTGAAACAATTATTTCTTAAATGCAGGTGTTTATCAACATCCTTTTTATTGCTAATAAACGATCGGATGCATTCCATGTTAGTTTTCAAGTAAATCGTCCCCCTTTATTTTTTTTTATTTAATACTTTGTGTTTGTTTTTAAGATGGCGCCAAGAGAAGGCCCGCTTTCTTGACGCCTCCATCTCCCAGCTCGGCCTATTCGGCAAGACTGTCGAGGACTTGGCCCAGTAGTTCTCGGCAGTCCAGAAGCAGACCAGCCGGCCCCCGAGTGCACAGCCTCCGCCTGCTCGTCGCCGAGGGCGTCCCACCATGGCACCCAGCACCTCTGCTCTGACCCCCGCCAAGGCACGTGATGCCAGACTGGCAGGCCGTCGTCGAGCTGGTCGAGGGCAAGGGGTGCTGCCTGCTCAGGGACTGGCCTAGAACACCCGGAGGGACCGGAAGCATTTCTGAGACAGGCAGCCCAGAGGTGATGAGGACTGCGCTTTGGGCGACGACGATGACGTCTCCGTCCCCACTCCTGGAGGAGGGCCGGGAGCTTCTGTGCACTCAGCTGCCATCTGCCCACGGGTCGGCGGTACCCACATTTTCCCAGAAAGAGCAGATTTTCTCATCACTTCTGGGCCCATGTTCCCGGAGGTTCCCAACTGACCCAAATGTTTTTGTCTCTTCAGATACTGACCCAGGGCACTGTGTCGCCAGCACAGGATCCAGGGAGGCAGGTAAGCGCTGCTCAATGCAGCCAGACCCACAGAGACCCCCAGAGATGCACGATCGCAGTTGTGCTTCTTTCCTGCAGGAGAAGCCCCTTCGCGCCCCTTCAGTCTGCAGATCTAAAGTATCTGACACTGACGACAGCGCTTCTGAGTGCGCTGGCTTCCATCAAGAGGGTAGGGGACCTACAAGCCTTCTCTGTTGATGAAGATTGCCTAGAGTTCGGCCCGGCTGATTATCACGTCATCCTGAGACCCTGGCTATGTGCCCAAGGTTCCTACCACGCCTTTCCGCGATCAGGTAGTGAACCTGCAAGCTCTGCCCCGGGAGGAGGCAGAACCAGCCTTAGAGTTGTTGTGTCCTGTACGTGCATTGCACCTCTACACTGACTGCACTCGGAGCATCAGACGCTCCAAGCAGATCTTTATTTGCTATGGTGGACAGTACAAACGGAGGCCGTGTCCTCCCGCGTCTTCACTAAAGACAGCAGGTGAGCGGGAGACCGGCCGGTGCTGGCTTGCTGCGCCACTCCCACGTGATCCGTGCGCCTAAAATATCTCAGTGTTTTCCTTAACTAAGTGAACCTGAGTCCTCCCTGCCCCGCAGTTGGACCTAGAGCGGAGTAGCTCCGGCTGTGCTTCCTCTGGGTCTCCTTCACCCAGTAGGTGTGGCAACAAATCTCAATATTTCCACAGTCAGTCAGAGGGCTGTGTTTTCAATCATATCCATAATGTTACCGATAAATTGATTTTCTGAAATTCCACATGCGAGAACTGTGTGTTGTCATGTGCTTCGCTCCCCCAACGACTTGCTTCAGTACAACTGGCAGCCCTGTGGGGCCCTAATCTGGCCCCCAGTGTGTTGGGGAAGGTTACGTGCAGACTCCTCTGCTGACAAACTTGAAAAGTATCTCGCCTGTCGGCAGGGGTCTCCGCGTAACGCAGCCTCAAGAGTTGCGGCCTCTTCCATTGCTGTTCCCATAAGTAATGCCGAAGTGATTCAACTGAAAGGGTAACGTCTACACTTTAATTTGCCATGACTCTGAGGTCGCACTGATGCCAGCTAAGCTCTTCAGTGGAAACCAGCATGTGCACGGCACTCGTGCCCTCTTATACTCACACAGTGATGAGGTGCACCTGAGCGCAATCAAGTGCACGCCAATATTCATTGGCCTTTTGTATAGAGCTCAAAGGCAATTGGTCTCTCTGGCGAGTTCCCATATGTAACATCTCCGTTCCCTCCTTCAGGGAACATGGGTTACGTTCGTGAAGACGTTTTTCATAATTTTCTGGATCTTGACAGTGTTCATTACTTGGCAGTCAGTGGGACAGTCACAAGCCTCCAGGTTTTCATCTAAAATATCTTAAATTGTGTTCCGAAGATGAGCATAGCTTTTACAGGTTTGCAATGACATGGGTGATTGGATAAGTGATTACTGACAAGATTGTCATTCTGGGGTGGAGTATCCCTTTAAGCTGTATTAAACACGTACAAAATATGAGCTATGCATTCTCATTTGATTCAAATTAAAAATATTCATATAACAAAATTCTACGCAATCGTTATGCTTTCAGCTGTAATGTATGGGTTGATTGTTAAAGCAGTTGCTGTGAGCTTTGTTCGTTCTGTACTCTCTCTCTTTCTCTCATTCTGGTGCCCACACCCTGCTATTTCCAGGCAAGTTCTCTTCTGTGTGGTATATCTCCCTTGTCTACGGTGTGTTTGCTGTGTAAGCAGTGCACAGAGCCCCGAGGCCATTCAGAAGCATATGGGAGACAGAATGGGAGGAGATGTGAAAGGGCAGATGTGAGGGGGCAGAGAGTTTAATGCGTTTAGCTCTAAGGACCGAACACAGACAGTGTGTATCACCTGGTCTGTTTGATGTGGTTGACGCATAGACCAAAGAGCAATATTTCTTTAAAGTTTCGACTAGCCACAAAAGACAGGGAGGACACCGCCAAAGAAACGCGACCCACAGAGGATGGAAAAGAGTGATAGAAATGACTTCCTCCTTTATGTGATAGACAATCCCTCCTTGGTTTTTCTGCAGCCTAGAGGTCTTTTTGATTGTATAAAATAATGGACTCCGCTTTTCCCTCATTGGTCCCTTGCTTGCCTTTTTTTTAGACTACGGCACTTCTCCTGCAACATCCTTACATAGTTTCTGGGTTAATTAATGGGACCTAACATTTACTTATTATCATTTAGAGTACATTTAGGACTGCAAATCCGGGAAAACTTGCTTGGTAAACAAGTCCCACCTAGACAAAGCTGCAAAAGGATTGTGTAAATGTGTTAATGGCTCTTAATTGGCTTCTAACAAGAACTCCGCCTTTTGCAAATGTTGGTTCTTCAGTAATGACTCATGTAATGTGTTTTAAACTCATGTTATAAGTCGACCATATTGGATTTAAATAAATAATGTGTGGGTCATATGCAGATTCAGTGAACTCCAATCTAATATATTTGTTCTATTTAAGCAATTAAAGTGGAGTCAGTGCTTGCCAGAACTGCAAAGAGATTAAAAACCTAATTTTCTGCGAATTGCTTTTTTTTTCGTCTCGCTTCAGACAAGTTGTTTTGCAGGCGATTGCCATGCAAATATAAATAGTAATGCAAAGTAAAAGAGCCTCAGGCATATAGAAACAAATGAGACACATTCATTAGATTCAATTAGAGATTTTTTTGGATGCAGACAGAATGGAAAGAGAAAGAAATCTGTGCTCTACTTTTTGAGTGTCTACGCTTCTCTCTGCACACTCACAGTGACGAAGGGGAATTTGTCACGTAAGCTGAATTATCCAAAGCAGGCCAAATGTAGGTGACTGAGTATTTATACCGTGGGGATATTTTAGCCAGCTCTGCTTTATTTTTAGACAAAGCCATCTGAGCAACAATCACATGCCGTTGACACAGTCACACATATTGTTCAGAAACATGCGTTTTGTAGCAAATCCACATGACGTCGATGTTGCCTTAAAAGGGAAGTTTCCAGATTTAGAGTTTATTCTACTTAACAACATTAGGTGTGAATTGAATTTTAATGCTGGAAATGTTCTGCTGTGAAAAACATTGTTCTTGCACTGCATTACTTTAAAACAAAGCAACATTTTCAAAGGCACATTTTTTGTTTTAACGTAATCAGTAGGGTCTAACTTTTTTCTTTTTGCAAATTGAGAAAATGCACTGAGAAAATTTTTGACCATTTTCTGATTTTTAGCCATTTTCTGATTTTTAGCAGTGGAGAAATAAATGAAGTTGGCACCTTTGCCACAAAAGTGATGACATTCTTAATACTTTTTCTTGGTGGCTTATTTGTGGGCAGTAATTAAAAAATTAGTCACTTTATAAACCTTATCTTAGATAAACTTTTTATGCTGCTTTGAAGGTAAAAGTTATGAAAAGTCAGAAGCTTAAAGTCACTAGCTGACTGGCAAATAACCCTATGAATATGAAGGCTGTTCAGTCCACTTTGCGTTCATCTTAGTAAAACACTTAAAAAGTTATTTCTACTATTGCACGGCTCCTCTCTGCACAAATGCAGAACAAATAAAAATCTCCACAACGTAATATATTTTAAATCATTGATACAATTAGACATAGAATAACCCAAAATAATGCTGTTTTTCTCAGATCATCCCAAAAGTGCAGTGTGAACTGGAACATCGACCAAACTGTGTATTTAACAGCTGAGCATAAACACGATTGGCTCTTTTAAGTGTAAAGTGGGACTACAATTGCTTCATTTATTGATATTATTCATACAGTATACAACTAAATGTAAAAGATTGGCCTCTCTTTATAATATCTCTACAAGTGATAGCATTTACTCTTTCTTATAGACAGTTTTTCTTGCACTTGGCACTTAGCGATTGATCATTTTGAATGCAAATAATAAGAACTTAAGAAATAGGTTTTAAACTGTTGCACATTGTGCAGTTTTGTACATGTGTGATGGAAACGGCTGAAAGTTTGTTGTAAGAGGATTAGGAAAGTTCATGGCTGTGTTTCAACATACACACTCTCTCTGAACGCTCAGATGAGATTAAACTGGAAGAGTTACTGGAAGCAGCTGAACATGGATTTGCACATCATGTTCCCTTTTTTTAAACGCGTTCAGAATAGCTTGTGTTGCAACCTGCGGTACTGCTCTGGATAGTCATTCACATATGGACTTTTTCTGCTCTTCTTGTCGTTTGGTTTTCAGAGTCAGAAACCACAAACGCCATATCTTAGACAGATCAGCTGTCCTAGCTTATGTCTTGCAGCGGCAATCACGACAGACGAGTGAAAACCGGAGTTAATATCAGGCCAAATGGTTCTTTCGAAAGTACTCACACAGTGAAGACTTCCCTTTGCAAACACGTGCAGACAGCGAGCGTGAAAAGCCAATCAGTGTCACCAGACCACATTTAGTAAGACCTTGCAAAGGATTTGTGCATTTTTTCACATTCCAAATCTACAGAGGTTACTTGCACTCTGCAACGCTGATTTATTGTTATTTAATTGTGCAACTCTTTTCCATTAATTAGATTACCTTCTCCATAAATGACAGCACTCTGTGATTTTGTAGTAGCCTAAGTATTATCTTACCATCCATGCAGAATTGTAACCTCAGTGCATTCACAGCACATACAGAAATTCTATCATTTATTTCTGTTAACAAACAGAAATCCACACACTGTCTGCTAACTGTGACAACTCAACGGCTCAAAACAGTACAAAAACATCTTGAAGTAACCTTAGGCACCTGGATTTCACAATTTAGGTTAGAGATTGTGTTGTTGATACTGAGGCTGTGCACAGCAAACTAGGACTGAAAGAAAAACTGACCGGCCCACATTGATCAGAGGATGCAACCATTTTTGTTATGTCCCCTGAGATGACAAAAGAACAGATAGAAAAAATAGAATAGGTTATGTGTAAGTAGGTCAATACATAGCAATTGCAGTGCATAACCTAGTACCAATGACCTCTTTTAACATTATGCTGTATAAGAAGTGGCCCACTTTAAGGGACACTGCGTGCTACTCACATGTTAAGAAGACTAGGTTATGAGGAAAAAAATGAAGAATGGAAGGTGTACAAAGCGAGAGAATGAAATAGGAAACGTGTTTCATTCACATCCCCATTACACATTCATAAAGGCAACACAGTTAAATGTGCTGCATTTACATTTTTACTTTTGTTCTTAAGTGTAAAAAAATAAATGCATAGCAACTCATTTTGATGACTTGATACTAAATGCAATTTGTCTTTACAAAGACAAGTCACGCATTAATGTTTTTTGCCTAATGATGAGCCCCGCATACAACACGCTTAAAAAATAAGATATATTTTTGTGCATGTATGTATACAGTATGCATGTTTATGTGTGTGTGATAAGGATGCACTGGCACTCATAAATTGCTTATCCTATAAGGCTGCATTTATTATACTATTCATTAAGCACCAAATTCAGTATGAATGATTTCATGTGTGACACTGAAGACTTGAATAATGGATACTGAAACGTTGCCATCAAAGGAATAAACTACACTTTAAGTTATGTTCAGATAGACATTAGACAATTACTGTTGTATTTCTCTTATTCCTGTCTACATTAAATAGCAGATCTCAATTGTGGAGTTGTTTTTTTTGTTTTTTTTACAGGAATTACCTCCAGATGATGATTCTTACATATTATTATCATATTATTCAACGTAAGTTGCACACAGAGCAGGTGGTTTGATTTGTGGCAGGACTGAATTACAATGAACAGACATAATATACTGTACTTTGATTATTGAAAATTTGAATAAAAGGATACTGTAACTCTGTACGGGCTTGATTAAAAAAACACCAAAGTCAGCTGAAAATACTACACTGAAAATGGATGAAGGAAATGAGTTAGATGACCTAGATAGGTTTTTTTGTACAGTTGCTTAAAATTATGACAAAATTATTTCAAAAGAGGTTACAACGTTAGCACAGATGTTTTAATTTGCCTATTTTCCAAACTTAACAGAACAAAAGAGCTAAAATACTGAGGATGAAAGTGACATTGATCATAGTTTTTATAGAAATGCTTCCCATTGAAGTGTTTCTCTAGTTCGTGCATGAAAAAAATATTCCATGACCTTGATGAGAACTCAAAGAAGAAACCATCAAGAACCATCTTTTTCTATCAAGTTTTTGCAGTTGCTAGGCTGCTATTGAATAGAGAGTAGATTTGTTTCAGTAGTTCTGGCTAATGTCCTCGACAGGATCTGAGGGAACAGGTGTAGGCCTCATTGAAGCCTCATTGAAGCAACTGCCTGGACCACAGAAACACACTCCTACTGGCTGACAGGGAGATGAAATCAAACGTCTACTATTTCAAAGGATTAAAGTGCTCAAAAGGCACACTTACTCACACAAAGGAGACTACGGGGAATTCTGGGGCATTATTTTAAAGATGAGTCTTTAATGGGCACAGCTGTCTCTGTCTGCTCCTGATAAACCAGTGGAAGACATTTGTGAGAGGCATTCTGTCCTCGACACAGCTGTGCAGCTGCAGCGTGCAGCACGCAAGGCATTCCAGGAATGGTTGGAATATCTAGTGGTTTTATTCTGGGGCCTTGAGTCAATCGCAGTGCCTTTTTCTTTGGCCTGAAGATTTAGAAACAAAACATTTGTTATAATTCATCACTGGATGAGCTGCGAGTCATGCAAGTGTGTACTGTAGCTATCTGACATGTGGTGAAGCCTGTCAAGATAATAAATATTAGCTGTTATGTTGGTGTTTCATTTTAAAGGCCGTTATATAATCATTTGGTCTGCACCAACTGGTGAGATATATGTTTGATGAAGCCAAGCTACAATTGCATTATCAAGATCTATTAGTCCAGCTTTGGTTTTTGGACAGTTGCACCACATGACATTTTACAACCTGATACAACGTTGGCATAAAAAGGGCCAACTTTCATATATATATATATATAGTAGGGATGTGCATCGCCATAACCGAGGCCGATGCGATACGCATCTCGATGCATAGCCAACGATACGATACATGAAAGATACATGAAGTAGTTAGCGATGCGAT
>JAUMHP010000055.1:10176527-10217565 GCA_032361065.1 Enteromius trimaculatus | reverse complement strand
GACCTGACGGCCGTCTCTTTACTCCTCCCCCGACTGCAAGGGGCTGCTCTCGTCAGCCGGCGGCAGGCTAGTGCAGTGCATCTCGAACACACCTAAGAACTAAAAATGACGGCTGATGATAGTGAGCCCTTAATCTCGTGTGCTTAATTATATTAACCAGCAGATGTCGCTGCAGTAATATTTATTGTATTAGAGACGTTTATTGCACCCAGTTTGTCCAGCTGTTAGATCTAAATAGGTTTAGAAACCGTTATATGCCTTTACATATACATTAGAGAGTTGTTCGTGATATCAGGCCCGAAGGACCAGGAAGTACACATAAACAATAATTTATTTTGTATTTTTTTATTTTTATTTTTTCTTATCCGAGGACCCAGGATTCATAGTTATGGTCTTGCATAGGCTATGTGTTCACCTTGTCATGATTTATATGTATTTAAATCCTTACCTCTTTATGAGTCGACAAATGGGGGGAGGGGGGGAGGGGACAAACAAAACTGTAATTGGTAACACTTTATAATAACTATAAACTATGAATGATTAGTTAAGCATTAGTAAGCATTTATTTCATCCTTTATAAACCATTGTTCAAAACATTATTATGTATTAGTGAACAATTTACAAATGCATCTATAAACGCCTTGTTCTTGAGCATATATATATATATAGTTTAATAATTGTATGTTCATAGTTTATAAGTGTTCTGTTTCTCATTTTTTAAAATTATTATGTTATTTACAAACCAGTTATATACGAGTTGTCAGTGTTTAATAAGACCATTAAGAAAGTCTAAGTAAATGATTAATAAATTATTTAAATTTACATTAATAAATCTTATTATTTAGACACATGATAATAGTTGTTCAGTGTGTTAATAAATGCTTTATTAACACATGTTCCTGCTGTAATTCATGATTAAGTCAGGTAGTTATAAAGCATTAAGTAGTTGCCAGACGTCTGTTTTTGTGAGCTCATCCAAAGCATTTATAAAGCAGATGTAAAGGCTCATTTATATTCTAAACAGCAAAGTTAAACAAACACAACAGAGGGATACAGAACACAGACATATTTTTTCAAGATGTAAAAAATGTAATCGTACAACTGTACACGTGATAAATGAACAACAAACCTTCAGTTTCATAGAAAAAGAATTTAAGTGTACAGTTTTATATTTTTTGCGTCTTGAAATTAATGGTACTGTATTGTCTGTGTTGTTTGTTTATTTTTTCTGTTAGGAAAATAACTGACCATTGAAATCTCATTTGTACATTTAGATATGCTTATAAATCAAGAACAAGGCATTTATAGCTGTATTTATAAACTGATTACCAATGACTATTAAGGCTGGAACAATGCTTTATAAAGGATGAACTGACTACAATACAATATAATGTTTATTTATAGAGCACATTTAAAAACAACCAGTTGACAAAAGTGCTGAACATAGTAAAATAAGAAAAACACTACATAAAATAGCACAAGAAAATAACAAAATAAAAACAACATGAAACAGCAATAGAATGAAGTTCAGAGAGTATTAAAAGCAAGAGAAAATAGATGGGTCTTTAAGGCAGACTTGAAGGCAGAGATAGAGGGAGCTAATCTAATATGTAGCGGTAGGTTGTTCCAGAGTTTCAGACCAACAGTAGCAAAAGCTCTGTCTCCACGTTTTTTGAGTCTAGATCTAGGCACAACAAGTAGACAGAGGTCACTACATCTCAAAGCTCTTGTAAGGAGTGTATGGATGAAGCAAGTCTGCAAGGTACTGAGGTGCAAGATTATTAAGAGCTTTAAAAGCAAATAGGAGAATTTTAAAATCAATCCTATATTAAATGGGTAGCCAATGCAATGAAAATAAAATTGGAGTTACTGACTCGTACCTATGGGTGCCAGAGAGCAATCTAGCAGCTGCGTTCTGCACCAACTCTAGACGAGAAAGAGACGACCAAAAATAAAGGGAATTGCAATAGCCTAAACGAGAAGTTGCAAAGGCATGAATCGCTGTTTGAAGACTACTCTTTGATAAAAAGGGTTTCACTTTAGAAAGTAGACGAAGGTCTGATCTGTTTATCAAACTTCAGGCTATGATCGAACAGAATGCCCAGATTTCTGAGTTTCATATGAAGCTAGAGAGCCACAGTCAACATCTAACTCACAATTTTCTATGCTCCCAAAAAGGATTATTTCAGTCTTATTTTCGTTTAAATGTAGAAAATTGCTAGAGCCAAAGCTTAAGTTCTTCTAAACAGGCCAGTAGTGGTTGTAAGCCGTTTTTATCATTATGCTTTAATGGAAAGTAGATCTGAGCGTCATCAGCGTATAAATGGAAAGATACTTTATGTTTGTTAAAAAAATAGAAGCCAGAGGGAGCATGTACAAGGTGAACAATACCGGCCCGAGGATTGATCCCTGTGGAACTGTAGAATTGTAGAAGAGGTCTGTTGACCAATCCTAACACTAAAACATCTGTTGGTCGAATAAGAGCGAAACTATTTGCTAATGCTTAACTAATGATTCATAGTGTGTAGTTATTATAAAGTGTTACCCTGTAAGGATACTGTAATCTCTTGCACTCTTAAACTCTTTATACTTGGTAAAGGCTGCAGTCAGCCATAAAAACGTTTATCAATGAAAAAGAAATGTTCTAAAGCCTTGCTGATGCAGTATGCAGTGACAGAGCTTGCCTTTTCTGTTGCTATTATTATTGTTACATAGAATTACCAGTAAAATGCATGAGCCATTAGGAAGTTTTGGGTGTTTCATTTATTGACCATAGTACAGAAATAAAGCAACACTTGTCAACAGAACACAACAGGTAATGAACAGTGTAAAGAAATAAATAATGGCATAAAAAAGTGACAACAGAAATAAACACAGTAACACTGACTATCTTTTTATCGCTGTAAGGTTTGTTGTGTGCATGCTGTTGATTACATTATCTAAAAGGTCTGTTTATAAATATGTCTTCCCTCAGCAATTTATTTAAGTGCTATATCTAACACAATCTTGCATACAGTGGTGTTACACACCATTGCTTAAATCTTTTTTCAAATTTTCTATTTTTCTATTGAAATATTAAATTTTAAATATAGGCATTTTGTCAGTCATTATAAATGATTAAAATAAGACTAGCATAATTTATATACATGTCCATCATGTTTAACACAATATTTCAATAAATGTCTCAATTAAAATACGATCATCAGAACTTTACAATACCATGAAAAAATAAAAACACTCAAATAATACAGATAATCTTTAATGTCAGATGAATAAACTGTTAAGTAATCTTATTTGTATGTGATGAAAATGTGTATAACTCAAAGACAAATGTTTCCTTGTCATGTAAAGTTAGAAGTTACATTTCAGCCGATTTAACCATGTGAATAGATATAGTACTCCATGAATACAATACAGAAAGCAGTTGCCATGTACAATACAGTGAAATCTTCCAAGCAGTTTATTTGACTTTGTCTATAAAAATGTACCTGACATATGCTTTTGTCTGCCATACTGATCATCATCTGTGACTATAATTTACTGTAAAGAACGGACAAACCATTGCAAAATTTTAAGTAAATTTGCATTTTCCTTGCCAGCATGCATTCTCCATGCAAGTGCATTTTTATCCTCTCCAGGGGCTAAAGACAATGACTTTTAGATAATATTGTATTGCAAGAGAAAATGACTTTCTCCAGAGGTTCTCCAAAGGTTCCTAGTAGTTAAATCCTCACTGCAACACACTAGCACAAGAAATATAGTTATAAGCAGGCCCACACATAATTCACAGAAAGTTCAGCAACTTCCACAGAACTTGAACATCTGTCATTCACAAAGTTTTACACAACCTCCACTCCCGGTGTTTATTAAATACTTTGAGCTATGCCTATAAGAATTCAGTACTCCCAGCTCCGTTTTACACACTTTACCGTATTTAAATCCATAATGCAGAAAGACTTTGTCCCAAATATAAAAAAGCTTCTGATTCTGAGGAAACAGATTTGAAGACAAATCATATGTGCTCATATCTTCTAACAAGTACTGTACATAGCTTTTTATCCCATAAGCAACTTGTATTAATTCTAGTTTTTAGTGCCAGACGCCAGGAAAAACAATAAATATAGTCTCCCTATTAAAATACATATCTAAAAACATTAGTCATTTAAGTTTTATTTTGTATAGCAAAAGCTTGATAATACTGGATGCATAGGATTATATAATGTCATCTAGAAGGTGTGGTGCACCAACCCAATCAAGCATCCTTGGTTCAGATGCTGCCATGATCATGCACATGAACTGCTTTCCGGTTCTCTTGTCAATGGGATAGATGGTGGTGGGAGTGAACCTCTTGTTGCTCTCAACAAACTCACAAAGCTGGTTGTATATTTGTGGAAACTCATGGCGAAGAAATACACCCCGGGTACGAAGCTCTCTTTGAATATTAATGAAGCAAATCTCTCTTGCTTTCCTGCCCTCTTGGCCCTCCTTGTCAATATCAGAGGTCCCTGGGGGTGGGGTAAGAATCAGAGTCTCCATTTCACATTCTTTCTTAAAGATTTTCTTATCTGGGCTTGAGGAGGCCAATGAGACCTTGGCATACTTGCGAACTGTTGGCATTTGTAATTTGGGTGAAGGAATTTTAGGCACTAGGTCTCCAACAGCAATGGATACATTCAGGAGGAAACATTCAGTGGGGTCATACTCCTTGCCAGCATTCTGCAACTCTTTGCAGTATTGCCCAAGGTTGTCTTTGAAACTGTCTAACTCTCGTAGGGAGAGATATGTTGGAGAGATGGTAAGGCTGTCAAGACCAACTTGAATGAAGTTATCTGCACACCCAGGGTTTGGAAAACCCAAGAACAGAACTCCTCTCCCACGGGACAGATACCCTACCCTCGCAATGCGTGAAAAAGATTTATGAATGTCAGAGTTCTCTCGACAATGTTTCAGAATGTGTCTGCAAACACTACTAATGCGTCCGTAAAGACAGGTCTCTTTATGCGTGTCCCAGTCTTCTCGTCTGCAGTGTCTGGAGCAGTAGTAGGTATAACAGCTGTGGCAGGACTTGAAGTACAAGCAAGCATTGAATGTACTGTCTTTGCGTAAGCATTTCCTGTTGGAGCACACCATAGTGTCATCCTCGTCTGCAATATTGTTCAATGAGACATCCTCAACACTCCTCTGAAAACCTTCACAACCACTATCTGGGTCTTTAAATGTGTCCGGGCTGGTCTTTGAAGAGTCTGTTTGTGTGTTCAAGAGTCCTGAATCCTCTTGATCTATGTCCCGCTTCCCTTCTTTGGGCTCGTCATCTTGAATCAATTGTTTGAGCTGGTCTATCAGATCTGTACTTGGTCTCCTGCTATTTTGAGGCTTGTAATCAATGACTAGGTCGGCTAGCAGCTCATCAAGCTGTTCGAGGCTTTGCTGAAGCGAGTAATTAGCGTTCTTTCTCTCTGTGGATTCTGGTGGGTTTGCTGGTCTCTGCGAGTTGTGCAAGTTTGCAGTTTGACATCGCCCTGTGTTTTGCGTATTCCAGCTGCTAGTTTCTGCATCTCTCTTGTTGCTATTTGCTGCACGAATGTCATTGTCAGTGATTGTAATCTCCGGGGTTACAAACCATTGCCCCTTCACACTGTTTTGTCTGTCACCAGCACACTTTTCTAGACAGTTTTCAGATAGGGACAAAGCAGCGTACCGTCTCGGCGAACTAGATAAGTTCACGATAACCGGTTGTTGATTGTTATTCGAAGGTACTCCTGGTCTTCCGTGATTGAGAAGGTTCTCGTAGCTCCTGCCTCGTGAAACGCCATGTTCTCTGTCCATATGAGGTATAATGATATTGTCCCAGGATTTCGAGTAGTTCCGGACATCTGCTCCTAAACGACTTGGCTCTGTAAAGTCATTGGGATACCAAGGGCTTATCGATGGCACGCGCTGAGGGGTGGCCTGTGAGGATGCGTACTGACTGGAATATGTAGCAATGCTTGACCGGTTCCAGTCATCTGAAAAGACCTGGGACATACGTGGCCGCCGCCGCCCCTCTGTATGATACGCTCTCATAGGAATGTGTAAGTCTGCTGGGTACTGGCAAGGCCGTGTATAAAACATCTTTGAGGGCTCGGAGGGAAAAGCATATGTTCTTGGATCCTCCTGAAAGTATGTTTCAGTCTGAGGGGTGGATATGAAGTATGGTCCGGGCTCACTCACTGAATACGGTCTACCGTATAACGGATCTAGGGGTTCACGGTGGGAATCTGCATAGTATGAACGCACAGGCAAGGTATGAACCCAGCGAGACCTTGGGTCAACTACATACTGACTACTAATAGATGGATTTTGACTGCTGCTGCTGTTAATACTGTACTGGTCATCCTGATAATATGTCCTACTGGGCGGGTGAGCTGGATACCTGCAGGGATCGTCCGTGTAGAAGAACTTGGTTGGGATGTTGGGATTGGACAAGGTTCTGTACTCCCTTGGGTCTCTAGGAGAAGTCCTTCCAAAAGGGATCTCTCCAGATTGAATGTAACTACCAGACAAGCTGTTGGGATATTGATATGCTTGCCTGTAGTCCATGTTGTAACACTCACTGGGTGTAGGTGTTCTAGAGGTGGATATTTGACTCGGAAATGAGACGTTCCTGATCCCTGATGTCGAGGAATGCTGCCAGGGAACATTATTTCTGTGAGTAGGCATCTTCCGTGCAGTGTGCTGGAGAACTGAGGCGTCTGGCTTAATATCAACACGGCACCTGACGTGGGGAGTGTTAGCTTGTTTCTCCTGTCCGCTCTCCTCAAAACAATCGGAAACGTAGAGGGGTGTGTGGGGTTGTAACTTGATTGGATGAACCTCGTTAACTAAAGCCCTGGTTGAATAGGAGGCTTCTCGATTTGGCAAACTTTCCGATCTCTTCTGGGGGTCCACCGGAGATCGACGTCTCGTGGTTGCAGTTGGAGAGACTGTGATGGGTACAGGGGTCAGGGTGGCTCGAACCCTCGGAGCACTTTTTGAGCGAGGCTTGCCATGAATACTAGTCCTTGCTGCCTCGTTGCTCTTGTCTGTGCTGATTTGTTGATGGGAGAGTCTTGAGTTAAAGAGATCGGGAGAGGAAAAACGTAAGTGTCCCTGCTGTCCAATTCCATTCCAGACTGCATCCTTACTTACTGTTTGCTGATCAGACCTGTAAGGATACTCCATGGACAAGGAAAAGTCCTTTGGGTCATCCAGTGACTCAATGAAGTCAAAGCTACGGCAATGTCTTTTGTTAATGGTTTCAAAGTTTTGATCCAGTGGGCCAACCATTTGTGAATCACATTGCTTAGAAGCTCCAGAATAATTTGAGAGGCCACAGTTGGGTCCAATTTTTATGTCTTGATACAAAGTTGATGTTAATATGTCAGGGGGATCCGTCCGTGTCATCTTAAATGGACCCCCGTGATTTCCCCCCTCAGTTGGTGTCTCCTAGAGAGAATAAAAAAGGCATTATTAGTTATACATTTTCTTTGATAAAAGTATTTAAACTGGTGAATATTATGGGTAAGGAATCCCATTTAAAACCTAAAAATGTTTATGCTTAGGAAATATCATAATATATTAAAGAGAAGATAAAATAGAACTTCAGTCAATGGGTTTCCAAGACGCTTCACAAATGATCTTGCTTTAAAATGCATTAATTGGGTCCCTATTATGTACTGTTAAGTACAAATGCACATGTAAAATATCTTCCAAAGCAAAAAAGGACTAATGCCATGGCACTAAGATGTTAGATATAGATGCGCAGATGAAGAACATGGCAAAGTATTATTTGAATATTTCATGCATGTACCACATGTGTCTAAAAATGTATATACATAGCTACAATAGTACTTACTTTGGTAATATGATCTTTTTAAATGTTCAGTGAAAATATTAGAATATTCTCACAATTAGAATCAATGTAAATGTTATCCTTCTGTTAAATGTCATATCATGCATAATCATCAGTCTGTGGAGAGAAATGGCAGAATGCTAAACAAATAAAACAACACTGAATGGAAAAATCTGAATTAATTATGAAGATGGAGGCCTCGCAGCATCTCAGAAGAATAAATTAGGGTATAAGAAAACTCATTTCTCAGTGAAGGACAGAACAAACTTAATTTTCCCCTCTTTCTCTCTAAGCTGAAGAGAGCAAAAAAGATTTCAGATTCACATACCAATTAGAATTTTACTAATATTATTAAAGTTCTCAAACACAAAAAAATATCCTACTGGGATTTCACTCCAAAAAAATCACTCAATAATTGAACAAAATGTATTTTAAATACTTTCAAATAGGTTATTTTTATCAATGCAGATTCTTTCTTGCGACAAAAAAACACTTACATTTCACCGCATTCCTACTGCAACAGTCTTACTCCTGCCCATTAATAATAATGCCACCCTGGTCTATTGGGAAATAAAATGAATAGACTGGAAATAAGGTTAAAAAAGGGGAGCATATAAACTAGTAAATGTCTGATGGTAGTTTTACCATAGACAAGAGATTCATTGCATATTGCTCATTTAGAAATTCTGATCCCAGAATTCAGATTTCAGCTGTGTCTAAGATTGCTTAGAAATACATAAGAACCATGCGAGTAATGCATGAGTAATGCTCTGATTCTCACTGCTCCTCAGTACTTTGCTCTCTTGAGCCTAGCTTCCGTTTCCTTTTAAATATTTGCATTTCAGAACAAAGAATCATTGTGATTGTGTTTGCCTAAACCCTGCTTCTGTGTGTGACACTGTTCAATTACACCATTTTTTTTCATTGAATGTTTACCAATGGTCAAATTATATAACTTGTTATTTATCCAGCAGACAGCAAAATATCAGCACATGTCTATCTGTGCACTATATTTTAGGCTCAAAGCTTTGTATCGTGGATATACAAATTAAATTGTGTTTACATAATATAAATGATATTGTATTCGGTTGCTTATTTACCCTGAGATACAGTAGAACAGCTGTGCAACATTAGCAAATGTTAGGAGCTCATTTTGGGGTTATTTTAAATGTGTGGCTTTTCATTTTAAAATGACAGTAGGAGCTACGAAGCCCCACTTTACTGGCTACCTCCTTCTCCGCCAACCCTGAAAACCATCTGTTCATCCTGCTGAGAGAGGACCGTCGAGCAGTCTAAACACACACACACACTCACACATACACGCCTTCATTCTTTTTTTTCTAGATTCATTTAGAATAGAACTAGATTCTTAGCTTTTAAACATATAAATGCGAATGTTTTTTGCTATAACAGTATTAAACCAAATATGTTATACATTGCAGGGCAAAGTAAAAGCACAGTAAAAACCTGCAAGTGCCAGAGGTTCCACAATAAATCATAGTTCAATTGTGTTCATGATTTCAGCTTCTCTTGCTTAATTAAACATAATTGTCTGTGATATTTGCCCACTGGTTATTTATCATGAAAGGGTTTAATTTTCATTTGACATTTGCATTAGTAACAAGACTCTTCGAGCTTTCATGCTTGCGGATGCCAATGTTTAAATCCCCAATCTGAGTTTTTTTTCCTTAAATATATATATATATTTTCTGCCTAGAGTTCCAGCCCTGGCATATTGAATCTGCATGCAAACATCAAGAATGAGCTGGAATAAATCTAAACATGAATCTCAGCTATATTATTTGTGATTATGACTGTGATTGCTCAAAATTTTGTTGGGTGTTTTATAGAAAAACATGAACATAATTTGGAATTGAATTTTAGGAATTACACAGCTTCTTGTTGTACCAGTTTTCATAATGTATAGATAATTTATATGATAAATATATCAGGAAACTAGGTGAGGTTTTAAAAAAAATATGTTCTCTTGATTTGTGGTTGTGTGAAAGTGTAACTATCCTGATGAAATGTCTAAAGAAATTTCTTAAATGTCAATAATTGTTATTATTTTTTAACTAGTATGCCTAATTTCTGATATTCAACCAAAACTACATATTAACGGTAACTGATATGCGTATTATTGTGCATCCTAAGAAATGGGCTGAGTCACAATATCTGTAGACACTGGTAACTCCTCATCTCAGAAGATCTCAGGTAGACATTGGTACCACTTGGACATAAAGGGTAATAAAACTCCAGTGGAGCTCGGATCATATCTGCTGCAGCTCTTTGATTGATGCAGCTGGGACTAGACGACTATTGTAATACATGTCTGCTGGGATCAATTTTCAGGGCACAAACAAAAATTGCACTTTAAAGTGCACCAAGCACTTCATCTACTTTTAGAAGCATTTTCTCCAGTGTCTCTGCAGCCAGAGGTGAACAGCCCCATGTGTTTGGCTGATAACCCATAAGTACTTTGTGTCTCAAAATCTTAAATGTCGTTAGGACTGCTCCATTTACCAATTGTTAAAGAGAGCTGAATCGTACATTTTAAAAGCTATTTATAAAACACTGTCACTCTTGGCAAATGCTTACGAATCAGGTTCCTTTGGGCTGCCATTTCTGTTTCTAGCTGACTAAGGGTATAAGTGTCCTCTTGGTGAGCTAATATCTACCCACCATCTCTCACAGTCCCTCTCCTTCACTCTTAACACTATAGGTCACAAAAAGATAAGTAACCTAAAAGCTGGTGCTGATGCGAATTAGGTCAACATATCACATATAAGGAAATAATATATTACTGTATCACCCCTATTTGACCCACCTCACTGTACAGTATTAGATTACACTGAATCACAGAGAATAAAAAGATATTTTCCTTCGGTCAGCAAATGCTTTTTGCCAATCTAACCAGCATTTAGCAATAATTTAGAAGGGCGCAATTATTTAAAAGGAAAGTTCCACAAATAGAAATATAATGAGGACAGAAAATAGAGCATGAGAGAGAGTTTTGAGGGCAACGTCGTTTTTTTTCTTCTAGATTAAAATCTTACAAAGCAAGACACGTCCATCTTGGGCAAGGTGGATGTTAATAATCCCCTTCTTCCTTTATGCAAGGTGGCTGATCAGCAGGAGTTTTCAAAGCTAGCACCAGAGCCAGTACCTGTGACTGAGACCTGACTGCTCTAGCACAGTCAATCACCACCTGTCTGACACTTCCATCACAGTCTGCCAAGACTAGCTTCCTCTCACTCCTTAACCAGCATTCAAGCTCAAAAACAATCACTTAGAGAAACGTCAACTTAAGCTGCACACTGTACAATTTTGAGCACCATTTGCGAATCATATAAGATTCCTTTGGTCCTAGGCCAAAATTTAGTTCGCCAGCCTATCGATTAATGACCACTGTGATCAATTTTTTACCTTGAATGATTCTTCGAAATTCTCCCACTGTTGGTTTTGAGTCATTTTTCGGCAGTGTGGCTTGTCTCACAGCCACTCATAAGGAGAACAGAACCTAGTGCAACAACAACAAACCACTACTTGCTCCGAAGACATCATATTGATGAATGATACACAAATTGATGTTGTGCAACTCCACACAACTCTTCTTGCGTTTTTGCTGCAACTGTAAAATAATGCAGAATCATATCTGATGTCTTACATATCTGGATATGAAGGGTCAGACATTGTGGGTAATGCAAAAATATCGTCAAGCTACTTTACGTTCTGACTCCAAGAAAGCAGATAGTGTTAGCAGCGGTACTTAATCTCAAATGATGCCTCTCTCCTTAAATACACAACCCATTCCTCAAACAAGCTTGCAGAGTGGGTTTTTTTTCTGGCCGGATATGAGGCAGAGGCTATATTTGGACACAATGGATAACGAGAAAGATGCATCTGAGTATCTCAGTGAAAGCAGCCCAGCTGGATGATTCTGTAGACTTTGGAGATTTGGAGGTGAAATTTCTTTTCTTTTCCAACAAGAAAGCTCAAAGGATTTTTAGAGGAACTGAAGGTCCAAGTAATTATACCAACCTTTAAATCATATCTGTCTTAAAGTTTCTTTATAAGGTCATGAGACAAACTAAGTGGAAACTAAAGGCTTTTCTGCAGTTCTCTTTTCATTCAGCACATTTATTATCATTTTAAATTGCACTTTTATATATTTGGAAGCATTGGTGAGCCGTTATTCCTCCTGTAGGCCTCTGAGGTCTTCCGATCAGTTCCTTCTAGTAGTTCCTAGAACCAGAATTCAGTGGATGCTTGATGTTTAAATTGAGCTTTTATTTTTAGTTGTTTTTTTTTTTTACTCTAATTGTATATTGTACTGAGTCTGTCCGTCTAGTTATGCTTTTTATTATGCCTGTGCAACACTTTGATCAACCTCACTTGTAAAAAGGTGCTATAAAAATGAATAACCTAAGCTAAAATAAACATTTATTTTCCTCTCAGACTGTGCAAATAAACTAGATTGCTGCCATTATAATCATTTTTGCCACTGGCTAATTCAGAGGCACATGAGATGAAATTATAGTTAAAACACCAAATACAGACCATTTAACTGTGTGTTTTTAATATTTTTAGGATTGTAGGATTTCCAGGGTCATGATGTGTACCACCTGGGGGCACTACATCATTTTACATCCACTATTTTAGGTCATGTTGCACCGTTTTACATTGTTAATGTACTAAAGATAATGAAATAATAACACTCAGGAAACACATTTCTTATTTTTATTAAGTTAAATCAGTAAGAACAACAGCACAATCCACTCAACCCTTGAGGGGGTGATTGTCCTTAACATTAAGGCACTCTATCTAAAACATAGTTTCCAGTTTGGATCGTTGGGTTACAGAAAAGTAATCTAAGCGGTACAGTAATATAATACCAGGATTTTCTCAGTTTTTTCCTCTCTCTTCTCTGACCCATTACACTTAGAACAACAGGTGCAACCCTATTGCTGCAATATATAAAGTGATTATGTGCATACGATTTTTTAAAAATATGTTTCTAAAAAAGTTAAGCATTTATTTCTCTTCATAATCAAATAGAGCATAATTTTAATGTCCCGATTTGTTTGATAATCCACTGAAACATCTGTGCTACTGTGTACTGGGTAGTAATCCTGTGTTTAAGATTTTAGGTTAAACACTACATGGTGTATGCTTTGACCTTTCTGCCTTCACTGCTCACTTTAAATGGCGTTACGCCTTACAAATTCATTTTTATAGCGCAAACATTATTCCATATAGTCTCTCAATTAATAAGGCACTATAAAAACGATATATGATCTGATGATTATAACATTACCAATAGTTTTAGATGAAATGAAACATGCTAAAGCACAGGATCTGTCAACTTCCCAAAAGTAAGTGCTACTGTTAAATGTATAGCCTCATTTATCCAAAATGCGTAGTAAACTTACTCCTCCCTAAACCTTCTCCGGACAAGCACACATAGCACATGCTTTGTCGCCTGGATACCCAGCAAAACCACAAAGTCAACTATGCACAACCTACAGACTTACAAAGCAACCTGATTTACAAGGTCGCCACAATGCGTACCGTGTAGTATCAACATCCCCCTCGATCTCTGTTAAGGTCCATTAACGAATCTGACAAAACACTGATGGACATTTCGTGCTTTTACTGCGAAAGTGCAGCAGGAAAATGAAACCTCTGGCCGTCGCACCAAAATGTAACACAAAAGCACACTTTGTTCTCATTTATTGCTGCGGCACGAGCCCCGCACTACCGAGCATCTCTCGTAAAATGACCTAATGTCTTTCGGCGCAACATACATCATTAAGAGTCAAAGCTACCGCGACCGTACCGGTCTTACTAAGACAATTACAGCCTTACTAAATCCTGCTGACAAAAAAAGTTTAGTTTTTCCAGTGTATTTCAAGCTTTTAGGAGTGTGCGCATTTATCTTACCGTCTTCATCCATAGTTAAGATCCTCAAGATGCTATCTTCGTTTAGAGATTATGTGGTCTCCATGTCATATTAGATGCTGTAAGGTGGGCTGCATCCAACTCCTTAAGTATTATTGTTCGCCCACGGGTCTCGGGGGCGTACTGAGACAAGACGAGGGGGTGTGACCGCATCCCTCACGCGTTGCGTTTCTTGCGTGAGATGCACAGTGAATGCGCATGCGTGCGACTTTGGGTGCGCGCTTGAACCCTGCCTGCCTGCGCGCTCGCGCGTGTGTTTGTGATGAACACGAATCTCATGCTGAATAGGCATATGCGGTGGCACAGCTTTGACATGTGATTTTAATTATGAAGGTGTCATGTCTTGCTGGTAGGCTCCAGTCCATATTCTTTTCAAGTAGACGTTTTTTATTATATTCATTCATTCATCCATTTCCATGTTGAGAAAAAACAATATATACATATTTTTTAAAAGAATGTTTGTTTCTATTGTATGACCCTCTATTTAAATGAATAAATGAAATAAAATAATTTTGTATTAATGTTGTGTCAAGGCATCTCCAAGGTCAACGTTGCACCTCATTTTCCATTGTTTACACAAGTTATTTATTCATTTTTATTTATTTCCCCATAATTTCTTGGTGTTGCACTGTAAAGTGTTTATGTTAATTTAATAATTAATCATTTAAAATAATTAAATAATTGAATAACATTGAATAATTAATAATGCTGTTGAAATAATTAATAACAAAATATTTTATCATTTTTAACTAACAAAACTGAACAGAATTGACTTATTTATTTATTTTTTAAATTCATATCCCATAATAATCATTTTATTGGGCAAGCTAACCTCAGCATTTCCCTCCATCCTTAGAATAGAACTTATATGCACTGTCGACCTGCTTGTGTATTCATTTGGCTTAAAACAGAAGTGCACAATAGCACAGTAGGCTTAAGAGATCAAGTGAGATATAGACAGCACTGATGCCTGCATTAGTTTAGTCAATGCCAGATTTTGTGTGCTGTTGAATTTTAGTCAATGCCAGATTTTGTGTGCTGTTGAATCAATAAAAAATGCATGTTCTGTGAACATATAACCAGTGAATGTGGACACTATACTAGAATCCTGAGTAACATGCACATTTGCTGTGAGCCATGGGATCACGCCAAACAAGACCAGGCTTGTTGGTCAATTAAATAGAATTATTGTAGCCATAAACCCAGCTGTTCGACTCCCACAGAATAAAACTGCAATTGCTTTATATTTTGCTTGTGTACATCCTACAACTTTAAACAGACAGACTTGTAATGTGGTGAACCGTTCTGGAGAAATTGCATTCTTTCCTGATGTAGATGTATTTGAAGCACTATTTTCCCAGATTGTCATTGCCATTACAGTGCAAAACACAGCTGACAGCTAACATATTTGTGTCTTATTATCTATTTTCCACCTGGCCTCTATTGCATTTGTGTGCTGAGGTGTGACTCAGCTTCTGTTCTTTGTCTCAAGGCTTCTTCCTTCTTTCTTCTTTGCCTTTTTACGAGTAACTACTATGAAAACTCATAAATTCTCGTCATAATTCTATTTTATTATATTTTAACCTAAGAAGAGAAAGAGAGAGAGAGAGACAAATTATATTAAACACACTGGCATTTTGTACATTAAAAAGGGCATATAAAAATGTTATATAAAAGTCTCACAGATGTTTAATTTTATGCTACCTTGATATTATTTATAACAATATTATATTGTTCAATTATGATTCATGTAAATATTGTAAAATATTGTAGAACATGTTTTTCAGAGGTAAACATTAAAATGGAGTTTAACATTTATAAGGAATTCTGTTTACTTGTAATTTTGTTTTTATACAATATGAAGACAGGCCAGTGTTAATTGCATTATTTTAGTGTGTTTTATGTTTGTGTGTGGAAGGAAACACATTAGAAAATTGGTTTGCATCTGCCACTGTGTAACTGACACTTTTACGAAGGATGGTGCAATTAAAAACTATATTAGATCTGACAACAAACCAGCAGCCTATAAATATTGATTTATCTGGTAGTAAGATCACACAGGTTCTGCCAGGAAACAAAGCCATGTTTACAAGTCATACAATGAGCTAATCCTTAGATTTCCAGAATTTACAGGATTAGTAGCATTACATCTTTGAAAGATATTCCGAGTTTTGTTCGAGGCACTTAGATATTACCCAGATAAGACCTAGTATCAGTAGTCTTATGCAGCACATAGAAAAGCATGCCCTTGCGTTATTTGCATGCTCATTTCTTCTCTAGTCTGTAGGGCTCACTGAGTGAGATTTATAACTTGTAATATTACTGCTTCAGTCATCTGAATGATAACTCTCTTAGCTCTTATGACCCCTCAGCTGTTCTGAGGCTAATCGAGGCCACGGCTACACCTGAGCCTCTCTCTCTCTCTCTCTCGCTCTTTCTCTGTGTCTTCTCTTTCTGTCCGAGCTGAATTTATGGTTCTGTCCTACTGATAGCAAACTCATTACAGTGTCGCCAGTGAGATCACATGACAGCGTCTGGAAGGAGTACCTATTGGAAAGCACAAGAGAAATGAATCGGCAGAGACAAGACTGCTGAGCTAAGGGCTGTCATGTTCATCATATCTTATAGCCGGAAAGATGTTTGGAAAGAGCATGGAGGATAAAAAGGCTTTTAGTAGTCTGAAGGTGACAATGACGAGTTTATCATGTTATAAACTTGATTTAAGCAACAAGCCAGTGTTTTACAGGCTTAGTAAGTAAGCAAAATCCAGGTTAGGCAGCGAAGCAGCTTGATTGTGCGAGGCTTCCGTTGTCATTCACTTAGTTATTTTACAGTAGCTGAACAAAAACAGCATGTACTGTTTTATTTTGCAGTCAGGCATTTGTTGTCACATTGTCTTAATTTCTTATCATAAACACACTGGTTTGTATTGTTAAAGTGATAGTCCACCCACTTTTGTGCACTTCTCTTCCGTGTCAGCCAACTAATTTGTTTGAGCACACTGATTAATTCAGGACATAAGCAAGTGACGATCAGGGCTATATTCCACTTGTTTTTTATGCCCTTCCTCACATTTGCCTCTGTCTCGTTTACTTAAATAAATGTCACTGTACTGGTGGAAACCTTGCGATGGGCTGAATTGGAAAGTCCTAGGTCACTTGGAATCCTAAATGGAGTTTAGTTTTTCCAGTGTTCTGTTCTATGTATAAAAAGAAAATGTCATTTTTATATATCATAAAAAGTTGAGTTGTTTGGGGTGGAGGTAAATTAAACCCACCTTTGGTGGTGGCCTATATAGACTCATAATGCATATGAAGTAGACTCCCTCAGTCAAAAAGGGTCCATTTAAAGGTACCGTATGTAGGATTGACACCGAGTGGTTGAACTAGGTATTGCAGTCCAAATTCAAAATACTGGAGAGGGGTTTTTCACCCGGCCCCTCCTTCTCAGACTGGACGCACGCTCAGGTTGCCATGACTGACGACACCAACAGGAACGAACGCACATGACTATGAATTTAATGAAATGCACTGTATTTTCTGCCAAGCAGGCAACCTGGATGACGAAACACTACTGACTTCGTGATTGGGAGATAGATGGAGGGTGGCGCTTCAGACCAAAACAAGAATATCCAGGCGGTACTACTGCTGTCAGCTATATGAGTACTTTTAATTAACATGTTTTCTTAATGCCTGTTGAACATTTTATGATTATTACAATACATTTCTTACATACGGTACCTTTAAACTTCCCTTACTCACTTAAGAGGAACAGATTTCAAAACGACAGCTGGGATTCCCCCGAGGGGAAGTATTTTGGGAAGTGTGTGTCTAAATGTGAAATGAAACAAAGCCCTTCAGAGTCATTGAATCAACCGATTCCAAAACCCTGATTCATTCAGGAACAAAATGCATTTAATGAAAAGCAGTGTATTGTTTATGCTTAAAAAATTAAAACACATAACAAGTTTTATATTGTATCTTATTATGAATTAAGTGATTATGCCTTTTGCTTTAAATAAAAGTTTGTATGATTCATTTTGCAGCTGGTTGGTTTGGTTCAAGGGTCCTGCTGAGTATTTTAAATCCCTGTGGTGAAAATGAACAGAAGTAAAATATTTATCGAAGCAATGTTGCTGAGGAAGTGGGTGGTGACTGTTGAACTCTAACACATCTTCACACGCCGTATTAAAATATACTGTTCATGCTGTAGGCTACTATGCTTCTGTCCTTCTCTGTTATAGCGAGAACTCATCGATGTTATTGGCATGGCAACTCAGCTTCCTGTTGGTTTAGCCTGCCCACCATCTGTCTGCTCCCATATGGGTTCGAAATGATACAGCATGACAGGAGCCGTTCCCATAATGCACAAGGTGTGAGGACCCAGGGCCCTGCCACAGAGCCATAAAGACAAGCTCAGCTACAGACTTTGATCTTTCAAGGCATGAATGATGCAACTCCTTCCAAGGAGCACGCAGGCATTAGAGGCCGTCCATCAACCGCGTGCTAGCAGGTGTCTCAGCTGTTCTAGAGACTCTTAGGAGAAAGAGGAAGATCAATGTCCTGGCTGCAAATCCTGCTCTTGTTGATAAGAGGCCTGCACTACAGAGGATCAATCAGGTTTACACCATTAGAGCGTTCAAAACAAAGTCGACGGCTGTTTAAACAGCTTCTAACTGACTGATACATAATCCTTCTGAGTAAACAAGATATCTTATGGTAGAAGGATTCCTTTAATTACAGTAAACTAATATAATAGTTAGGTCAATAACGTGATCTTATTTTATTTAAAAATGCAATCTCTTGTCTGATTTTAACCTCTTCTATGATGAGACTGTTAAACAGTTTTACTTTAAACTGTATTATTTTTTAAATTTGACTGTTTTTATGATATCATAATGAAAAAAGGAACTCAGTTCTTGAAGAGAAATGCCTTAAGGAATATAACAAATTAGTGAATTTAACAGCTTATTAATATGTGAAACAATTATGTCTGCCAAATTAGAATCATGCAGTGTAACCAAAATGCAAAAATATGCAGGGGGAAAATATTTTACAATAAAATTAATTTAAAAAATGTGGATAATTTGATCTTTTTATGACAATGCAAAGGTTTTGATATTTATGAATTAACATTTAATTATATTTTTAACAATATATTTTTGTAATTTTTTGCTTAACATTTCTGTACATAATCCTAAAGATGTAAAAAGCAAGTCTTAACACTACATTGTTGATTTTATTTTATACTTGTCATTGTCTCAAACTGACTGATTAAACCATTGTAATTGGTTGCTATGCTGTTTATATAACAGTAAATATGTATGTAAGTCAAGTAGTGTTCAGTCATATTTACTCCCACGTTTGAGCAACATTAACATGATTTATTATAAAAGAATACAGGGTCCACATGCAGTTTGATCTAATAATCCGACCGCAGCTCCGTCCTTCTGACAAGAACAGTAATTACTGCCATTTACTACTTTCATAAGCAGTCACTTAATTACCTAACAGCTGTACAAGCAAAAATCGCAGCTAGAAAGATCCAGATGATCTGGAATTATAATGCACTGCTAGTGAAGAGCAGCCAGTGATGCCTGGAGGGGTTTTACATATATTGATTTTTCATCCTCCTCATGCTGAGTCATTATGTTGAAGCCTGTTGATCTGTTTATCTCTGATTATAAAGGACGCTTTTTAACCACATTCCCACCTGTTGAGGTTCACTAACCTGTTCCAGTAACATTTTCAAGTGACATTACAAAATTCCACATGCATTATTTTAATGGGCACATTATGCACTTTACAAAAATGAATCTGCTTTGGATTCTCTGCTTTTTGTGCTCTATGATATATTAGAAAGCAGTATATTCCTAGCTGCAACTTTGGTAAAAGGCAAGCTGTTTCTTTAAGCAGAGCTCTTGTTGCGTGCAGAAGTCACAAGGGCATTTGCTAATGACTACCTTTTGTAAAAGCAAGGTGGATGAAGGTAGTAAAAAAAGAACAGCGCTGACAAGTTTCCTCCTTTTCTCAGCTGATGATTTTCTTCATGGCGTCTAATATAAGATTGTTATATACCATGTAATGTTACAAATCTGTGCTGAATGAGAACTGCATGCTGTATATGACATGTTTTATTTAAATTTTATACTTTCTCCTTCTACATTTGCAACACCATTATGGAAGAGAAGGAACAGGGAAAGTCCATTAGAGTGGGACAGCAGAAAGCAGGATGTGTTTGAGTAAAGGTTAGGTACTGCGCTAAAATGAAGGGACTCACTTGGGACTTTGTTGAGCAGCATTCCATTAGCATGTTTTTTACACTCCGTTCTTCGGGGCAACCTTTGCAAGTAAAATACTTAATTTAAAATGATCAAGGCATGTTTTTTTTTTTCACTGTTTGAACACAAAGTAACATTCTCATTTAGTTTACTATTAAATCAACACAATGAAGCATCATATTAATTCACTTCCATTTATAACAATAAACAGCAATATTTACTGAAATGTAGGGGTCCAGAACTGAGAAATACAAAATTTGACATTTAAGAGTTCCTTGTACACTCTCAAAACAAAACAGCTGACACTGTTCTTGAAGTACTATAGGTACAATAAAACATCTACCTTTTGAAAAAGTACTGCCTCAGTGACAGATTTTGTACCTTTTGACACATTCTGTAAGTTTCAGAACTCAAAACGTGCTTGAAGCAGCTTGTATTGAAGCAAATCTGCCAAAATGACAGCTTGAGGAATATATGCCACTTTGTGATGTAATAGTGTGGCCAAACACCACCTTCTAATTTTCCGCCTGTTTAGCCCCGCCCACCAATTCACACCTGTGGTGTAAATAATGAGAGTGGCATTACAGGTGTATGCAGAAACCAATCGATAAGCTATATTTGATAAAATATCAGAGCAGGATTTTTGAAACACTGAAAGTAAAAGACAATGCTGTGCTGACTATATATATATATATATATATATATATATATATAGGTTGCCTCCTTAATTAAGTGCATCTTAAAGAACTGTACAAAATAATAATTGCACAAAAATCAAATGTAAGTTTTAAATTATGTAATTGCACTAGGCGATTAACAGAAATTAATCATTTAACAACATGTATTTTTACAGCAATACATTCTATCTAGATCCAACACTTTATATTTGTGGATTTTAGGAAATTTGGTTCGCCAGTGAGCTTTTGCTGAAAGCATAAAGGCTTACTGAAGCCTGGAAGTTAGATTCTGCAGCCCTCGATGAAAGCGACCTCTGTCTTTGGTGATGTTTGGTGATGTCTGGTGAAATTTCTTGCCAGGGCGACTTGGCGCATAGACAGAGGGTGGGATTGTGTTTCCTATTCCTTATCCTTTTGCCCAAAAGTCAATGATGGTGAAAGTCCTTTTCTTGTTTACCCAGAGTTTGCCTCTGTGTTTTGGGTATCTTGCTCTTACTCTAGTAATATCAGTGGTGATGAGAAATTCTGGTGCTAAAATCTATAAAGCCATATCTAAATTATCTTTAAGGGTCAAAAATTCAAATGAATGTAATCCAGACAATGCACAATCAAACACCAATCTCCTACCTCTTGATGAAGAATGTCTGCAGTATCCATGGTTACCTCAACTACGCAAAAGCCAAAAATTGCAATGTAGATAGTGTTTTTTCCGAGGCTGAGAAATGGCATGCTGAGGGCAGCTCTCCATGGAGACCAAGTAAACCGGCATTATGGACTTAAGATGAATGGAAGGTGGTGATAGCTCGACAGTACAGAGAGTTCGGTGTTCATTTAAATCCAGAAATGCTGTCAGACCCCTCTGCCTGTCAGAGAGAGAAGAATCTCCATTTATTTGCTCCACTCACACTCTCACCCACACTTTACATCATGAAGGGCCAATGAGGCTGGCTGGCAGTAACTGGATTTATGAACTAAAGTAATGATGCTGCAAGTAATAGAGAGTTGCATAAATCGCTGTGCACCTCTGCACTGTAAACCATCCACTGACCCAGACTGGGAAATTTAGTTAATCTACATTATACTGCTATATTTTTGGAGTCTTCTGAAAATATATTCAATACAAGTAAAATACCTAAAATTTTCTAATACCTAATTTTCAATGCATATATTATACTTTTCATATATGCACCATTACAACAATACATAATAATGTGTGGGGTGAAAATTAGAGATATAGAATATGAAATATGTTATGTTAATAACAGGCATGATAAGCAGCTAGCTAATAGTGAGAACTGGTCCCTATTAAAGTGTTGCAGAATGTTCTCTGAGTCATCTGAAACGAGAAGTAAATAGTGAAATTTATAACACATTATTTAATGACGTGCCCATTGCCCAAAGTGAACTTTTTTTTTTGCATTTATTTTGTATTTTTTGGTCTTCATTTTTAAAAGTCAGTTAAAACAAAATGTAAATCTGAATCTGAAAAATAAGACTCATTACTCCTTGACTGCTATAGTTGGACAGACTTAAAACACAGTCTTAAAATAGAGACTAAGCTCATGCAACTTGGCCCAGATAACATTTTTTCATAACTTAAAGAAAACCTAGGAAGAGGAATGTTCCCTGAAACATGGGAATTAGCAGCAATACATATTTTTAATTGAAACATACAGTAATAAAACATGGAAAATGCATGCAGAGGCTTTTGTATGGATTTATTATGATAAACATGTTTTAACAGGTCAGTAAAAACAGGTTTAAGTGTAATTTAGCGCTGTCCCTTTGTCTAATGTTCCCATTTACAATCCTTGCTGAGTGAAGCAGAAGTTGTTATCTTTGAGGTCAAAGTCTCAAAGTGATGGTACCAACCTCACAACTTGCTTAAAAAATGATAAATATAGACTTATAAATATACAAATATAATTCAACATCTAATTTTACATTGGAATCAGTCTCTAAAAATGACTAATTTACACAATGCTCAGTATCACAATATCTAGTGCTAATAATCAAATGTATAGTGGGCTGTCCCAAGGCATTTACGACAGCTACTGTATCTTCACATATAGGTGATACAGTGTTCCTGTTTCCTCCTTATATCTATACCTGTTCTGTAAGGCAACTATGCTATATTGTGACAAAAGGTACTGTGCATTTTTTTTTTATCTTACTTTAATATTTTCTGTTTCGCAGAAATGGTCCAAGCAACTATGATTTTTTAGATCTTTGTAGAATTTTGATGTTTTGTGGTAAGTGCAGGGTTTAGTTAATATTTGCTAAATCATCAGGAGCATGTTATGCTGATTTCAGAAATGTAATTTGTAGTGGTGCTGGCTCTAACACAGTTTAGATTTAGATTTTCAGATATTTAAACAGTTTCATGCTAAATATATGTTATTGGTTTTCGTGAATCCTTGGCTACGAAATGCATACATTAGAGGAGCACACTGTATTCTTGTCTGTAAAGGTTTTGTTTACATTTAAACATAAAATATATAAAGACCAAGATGATAAGAAATACCATAATTTCAATTGATTTTTGCAGAATCTGAACTGAGAAAGCAGAAAATATGCAGAATTTGAATTTAGGCCTTTTCTTAACTAGAAAAGGAAAACAATCAAGGCAACCTTACAATATTTAAAAGTTCTTAAAGTTTAAAAACATCAGTTAAGGCATTATGGGCAGAATTCACAGATGTAAGTTTACACATTTCAGACGTTCATCTTTGCTTTACTCTACAGGCATTGAAGGGCAGATGGAAAACAACACATTTAAAATATTTCTTGCTCTAACATGTGTCTGTATTACTTCAACACTGATATTGGCAAACAAGTGTAGTTATCCTATTTACAAATATATGATTGCTTTCTATAAAGCTCAAAAAATCCTAAACGACTCAAATTTGACAGTGCCCATCACAGACTCACAGCATGCCTTCTATAATACAAGTAAAATTACGGAACCTTTAATTTCGATAACACCCGTCAAAGACTCAATGCATTTCATGGTGTCGGCGTTTATCGACCACAGACTGAATGGGGTCATTCGAGTCATCAGCATAATCAACAGAAACAGTCTTCAGCCACTTTACTGTGTTTACTGCAGCACTGAACAAGTCTGCAGAACTGTTCACGCTGAGGTCCAGATACACAGCGACCATTTTGGCTTCCCGTTTCACGTCTCAGATGTGATTTGTAAAGGAAAGCACACGCAAGAAGCAACACATGTCCTCATATCAACTAAAGATGCAGACAACAATGTTACGGAGTATCTGCCGATAAAAAATCGGGTCAAAATGAACACTTTTAAGTATAACTTTACCGTTTGCATCTCCAGTCTTTTCGGCAACTACAACAATGTACTGCAGTTTGCTCAAACGATGGAAATGTACAAGCTTCTGGGTGTACAGCGTGTGGTCATCTATAAAACTAGTTCCGGACCAGACTTGGACAAGCTCTTAAAACATTATGAAGCAGAGGGGATACTGGAGATCCTTCCATGGCCTATCGACCAGTTTCTGAACCCTTCTTCAGGCTGGAACTTCCAGAAGCACAAGGGTGACGTCCATTATTATGGTCAGTTAGTAACACTCAACGAGTGCATTTACAGGCACATGTACCAGTCAAAATACCTTCTCCTGAATGACATTGATGAAATCATCATGCCTTACAAACACAACAATTTACCATCTCTAATGGAGTACCTTCAGTCTGCTCATCCCAGGGCAAGTGTATTCCTTTTTGAGAGCCACGTTTTTCCCAAAACTCAGTTTGAGGAGAGCGGGAAGTTCAAACGAGCAGAATGGAATAATATTCCTGGTGTCAATATCTTGGAGCACATTTACAGAGAACCAAGTCAAAAGAACATTTACAATCCCACAAAGATGATCGTCAACCCAAGGAAGGTGCAGCAAACCTCAGTACATACCTCGTTGCAGAACTATGGATATATTCACCGTGTAGCTTTTCATGTGTCTAGAATGGTACATGTGAGACGACCAATGCAGGCGAATCTTACTAAAGATCAACTGTTCATGGACAAAAGAATGTGGGACTTTGAGCAAAAACTGATACCGAACGTTGATCGGACTTTGAAACTTTCAGGTTTGTTAGGGCCTCACTGATGAAATGATTTTGTTCTAATTATGCATATGTGAAAAATCAGAAATCTAGAAATATAAGAATATACAAAGAAATATAGGTAACACTTCAGAATATGGGGTCAGAATAATGCATTATAGTTAAGCATTAATTAATGGTTAATTTGTTCACAATTAAGCATTAGTTGAGCAAAAACACACTAGTAATTAATGATTAGCTTAACATTTTAAGGGCTCAAATTATGCATTCGTTAAGCACAAATAAACATAAATATTGTAATTTATGATTAACAATTTTGCATCAGTTAAGCATGAACACGTGTATAACTAATGGTTATCTGTTCAAATAGTAAGGGCACATTATCCATTTTTTACAATTCATTAGTCAATTGTAGATTAGGAAAAGCTAAAAATTAAGGCTGAACTACAATTAATATAAATAATTAATATAGTGCTAATAAATGGAATTTGACCCCCTATTCTAAAGTGAAAGTTAAATCCATATTAATTATGACACCTATTGAGTATTCAGGTTTATAGACTATAAGGCTAAACTGCCACTAATTTAGTGCTAATAAAGGAAGTTTGATAAATGTTTGTTTTTAAATGACTAATTAATTGTAAATAACGTGTAATATACCCTTATTATATGTTCAGGTAATCATTAGTTAAATGTGTGTTTATGCTTAACTGATGCATAATTGTGAACAAATTAACCATTAATTAATGCTTAACTAATGCATTATTCTGGACCCTTAAAATAAAGTGTTACCGTAATTTCAATTTTAACATTTACCAAAATTTTATTTAATATTTTTCTGTAATATTACTTAATGGACCTAAGCTAACATGAGCTAACAATGATCATTTGATCAAATAATAATAATGACTATACCAAATTTGGCTAGTTTATGCATGAATTAACTAATTAACTAATGAGACTTTATTGTACAAATGTACCTTATTTTCTTTATTGCTTATTAGAAACAAACATGGTTAAGCTGTCTGACGTTGTTCTTTTTTCAAGAGACACTCTTAGTTGTCACTCTTTGCAGTGTCTTCTGCAATACAGAAAAAACTCATAGCCCGAAGGTTACATGTCATAAAAAATGTAAACGAAGGCATACATTACACATTTGTGGTCTTGCTCTGTGCATTCCAAACTAGCGTGAAATGGGATATATGCTATTTGATTTCATTCCCTTGGTACATATATAGCTGTGGTCACATGTTAAAGCTGGAGGACGAGCAGTGAACTTGATAAATCACTCATCTACTGCCTAAGTTAAGTCGGTGTTGCTGCACAGCTTAGACATTTGGGGCACTAAATCTGTGTGGTAATCCTCTGTACGTGCTCCTAGCTTGTTAATTTCACATTCAGGATCGTTTAGCTCTCAACTGTCACCTCTAATCATATTTGCTTTCACTTTTGTAGATTCTTCTCTTTTAATGTGCTTACCTTCTTGAATGGTTAAGGCGATGGGTTTACGTGTAAAGTCTGGAGTTGTCATCCCCTCAGGAAGTTCCTCAATGTACTGCGTAATCATAACACCGGGAACCTTAGATCTCCGTTTGATGCCTGAGAGAATCCACATTCAGGGTACAATGTCAGAACATGAGGGAAAACAACACAGCAGGTGCACAGTGATGTAACATATGCTGAATAATCATCTGCACAACTTAAGTCTATGTACTGAAAAACATTTACAATCTTTGCACGAAAGACATACAATGATATTTGCGCCAATGATAATTTCCTTATTGATTTACTTTAAAAATGCAGATTCACATTTTTGCAAACTCATTCCTAAAATCTATAAATAGAGAATTAAACGGGAATAGTTGTCAGAGTGTTCACGAAGTTAGTTTATGTATTGTCATGTTCCTTATTTACACCATTATTACTGAAAACATTTGAGCTTTTTGTTGTCTTGTTAAGCTATTGTGTCACACGTCTTAGACATACAGCAAAATAAACAGTATTGAGGGTAAAAAATAAATGAAGACAAATGAAACAGCAAAAATATGAAACATCACACACAAAAATATAAAACAGTTTGTTTTGGTCAGTCAATATTATAATTAAATGTCTGGTTAAACCACTGATCTGTACAGATACACTATATTGCATTACATTATTATTATACTGCTCAAATATTTTAAATGTCTTTATGACAGCAATCTGAACATTCCTTTAATAAATAACACACTGATGTGAATTCTCATTGCTTATATGATTGGATATTATGATATAATGGATATGATATATTACTTATGTTATGATGTATCATTTGTTATGATGTGATGATATGAACATATACTGGTTATCATGACATGCATGCAGATGTTCAGGTTGCTGTCATTTGATTACCTTACCTTGTCTCTTGAGAGGTAGAATTTCCAGTCCTATTAGGCAGTATAGACACAACATTACAGTACAACAGCAACGAAGGAAGGGGAAACAAAGAAGGAGAACACAAAATTGTGATTCCTGGCATTTTTTTTTTCTTTGTCAGGTTTGAACGAAAGACAACATTACTCACAAAAACACAAGACAGGGGAAAAGACGGGGAGGTTAAACCAATGGGCTAAAACAAAATTATTCAAACCACTAAGTGGTTGAATGTGAGATTACAATAGACAAGACTAGAGAGGAAGCCGACAAACTGGGAAGGAAGAAAAGACCTGTTTCACACAGCATACATTATCATCAGGATTATTCTAGTTTTCAAACTGCTGCCTAGTGGAGCTGTGAGTTTCTGCACAACGCTTATTTCGGCTGTAGGTTACGCGCACTGAACCCTTAAGGTAATATCCTGAAAAAGACAGGCTGCTAAAGGGCATTTTAGAAACATTCGTTACAGATTTGCGATTTTTGAGTTAACGTTCGCTAACGTAAATTACCTGAGTGAGCTTTACACCTCGTGAAAAGATGCAAAGCTGGCTACAGTACAGTTAGCATATCGCGTAAATCTGATAGAGCAAGGTTTAATACGCAACACGCTATTACATACTTGATTCTTTTAGCAACTTCGATTATAGCAACAAGGTACTTAAGCAACTTCCATTATAGCAACAAGGTACCCTAGAGATATCCTCTCGCTGTCACGTCTCGTGTCACGCAAATGGCGTCAAATTGCGACACAGTTATCTATTGCATTGAAAATCGCCTCAGGTGAACGCTCAACATATTAACATATTTGTCTGGTTAGATTATTTTGTACATTCTAAAGAACTTTTTTTTTTTTTTCATATCATAAGTTTTAAGTTAATATAGTTTCACTCTTTCTTTTTTACTCTGCTTAAATTTGCGGTGTGAAACAGGCCAACATGGGCAGTAATGTTGTAATTGGGGACACATATTATCATTCATGATTGTAAAATAAAAGGAGGGGCTTAGAATGAACATAAGAAGGTAAAAGAAAAAGAAGAAAAAATTCCAATTAAATAAGGTAAAATAAATCCCCTCCTCAAAGCAAATAAAATAAATAAAGCATGTGAGAAATAAATAAAAACGGGAAAAAAAGGAAGTAAATAAAATAGGTGGGTGGATTTTTCATGAAAAGGTTTAATCGTGAAATGCAAGAGCTGTCGTGGTTTCAAATCCAGCCTGGTCCAGTTTTCCCGCTGCTCTTTTCTGTCTCTATTTACTGTCCTTCACATCACAGGCACTTCACATTCTGGTTGGTTGATGGTTGTCCCTCGCATCCATGGTTACACGATTCAAAGAAACCCTCTCTGAATGACAGCAAATGCTCACGGGGCTGTTTAGTGAGCTTCCACAAGAAGGGCGCACTAGGCACTAAGAAGGCTCTGATTGCATAAGCCACATTCACAGCCTCCTCTTCATTTGCATCTTGTGCACAGTGGCCAGTTTCCAAACCCACAACCTACAACTCTAACCAGCTGTTTGATCATTCGCGTGTTTAAATAAATTTGCGTGGCTAGGTTAGACTCGACATTTGCTTTTATCTCGCTCTTCTAACCCCTCAGGGACATATATATTATTCACTTTACCATGGAGAGGAGGTCATTAGATTTTATCTGGAAAATCCGGCATTGCATTTTAACGCAGCTGCTTACTCTGGAATAACTTTTCTAAATGAGACCCATGTCCTATCAAGTGTGTCAAATTCCATTGCTATCCTCTCATTATTATGAATACAAAGAAAACTGATTAACTAAATGGCATCTTCTGGGAATAGTGACCATTAAGAAAGAAAAACAAAAAAGGATGTTTTTTCCACCACGTGTTTCTAGCTGGTCTTCATGGAGAACATGGCTGGATTTGTTGTTTCAGTAATTCAGTAATAGCGTAGTTGGATAAGGTTCGGTGCCGGTGTCAGCCTGCCATATGGGAGAGAGAACAATTATATTGCTCTTACCGCCTTGCCCGGCAGCAGTTGGATCTAAAACCTTGGCTTTTTTCATCATCTTGATGCAGTCCAATGGCTCAAGAATTCAGAAGCTTCTCTGGGTGTGAGAAAAGCAATATGAAAGGTCAATTCAATTTCAATCTTATTAAACATTTGGATAGATTAAAAATGTTTGCACGGTACAAGATGCAATTAGAAGATGAAAAGCTCATGAAAAGTATGAAAAAGCTCATTTTATGAATCAATCTGTCAAGGATATTCGTCCCATGTGCTGCTGCAACACTTATCCTCATTAAGCAGACACCTCAAAATAGGTAAAACTGAGCATTTGCACATTTAAATTACCTATTATGTCCAAATGGTTTAGGGAAAAGAGCAATTCAGGTGAAACAGGCACAAAGATGGAGCAAAGTAGGACGACGGTTATCCCATCTGTTGGGATGTGATGCAGTGTGACAGTGCAGTGCATTATGTTCCATTAGAGAGGCTTTGGGCCTAGTCAGCAAAACCTCCACGGCTGTAGTCATTCATCTTTTCAAATCCACTCACATATACGGTTCAGATTGAGTCAGTGCATCCTCAATAGTGTACTAGCACTAGTGTAGCACTAATATGGGATTTTGACATGTTTGGATTTAACTGTCTCCTGCATGGAGACATATTGCCTTTGAGGAGGAGAGCTTTGTTTGAGATGATTTTTCGCTTTGCTTAGAAATCTAGTGTGCTGTCTGCTACTGGAATGCCACATGAAATATATGCATCCGTTTGTGCTGTTTTAAATGTTTTTCTGTGTAAACAAACGGTAGACAGATGTCTTTGATTCATGTGCACTGCTTTTTAAGACAGTGACAAGTTCTCTAACTCTTTTTGAAAACAAGAACTTGTGTGAACTACCCCAAGGCAGCGCCCTATCTGAAACAATTTGGAGATAGCATATAGCGAAAACCATATTGTGGTAGTCAAACAAGCATAAAAACTCATAGCACACAGAAATGTTGGGCAAAAACATTATATATGCTTAAAAATAAACCATACTATTTTCATAACATTTTTTATACTTAAATTAAAAATGATAATTGACAAATTTTCACAGTTCAGTCTTTTTATTGTTGATGTTTCAAAATTCTGACTTTTTTTGTATAAACTTAGAAATGCGAGATATAAATCCAGAATTGCTTTACTAAGATATTGTATGGTACCAAGTGCAATCATTTTGGCCAAACGAGAGGAAAAAGCTGTGTAGTGGACTAGGTTTTGCACAGAGCTTGTTTATTTGGAATGATCTAGTAGTCTAGGGCCCTCGATGACTCTTGTCCCTCTTTTGCTGTTGACTCCTGCTAATGGTAGTCTCAATCTCATCTCAGATCCTGAGCGAAGCAGGTTGTTTTATACAGTGGCTATCTTTTTCAATAAATAACTATGAAATTGCATTCTATGCTACATCAGTCATCTGACCGAGTGCCATTTTCCATACACAATAGCATGCTGATTGGCCTCTTAGAGACACTGCACAGAGCATAATGAGACATAAATGCAGGCGTTTTGTGGATCACAAGCTGCTGAAATCTGACATTTGAGTTTCATCCTTCAACATGCATGTGATTCATTGCACTCATCATTATGCATGGTTTAGCTTGCCATTTCGGTTGGCGTAAAACCTGACAGTTATTATTTCATTTGGTTGCATCATAGAGAATAACACTATGTCAGTTATATTACTGCTTCGGATAGTAATAAAAATTTTTATAATAATGGCAAACTTTAGATTAAACAAGTAAATGCCTGTACTACCTAATGAAGTCCTGATGACTCTTAAACGTAAAGTTGAACGCATTTACTTTGGTTAATGCATTAAGCACCATAAATTAAAAATGGACATAATTTGTTAAATCAGTGTTCATACATTATACTAATACATTTATAACATGACAAGTAGTGTAAATCAGCTAATTAGTTCTAAAATATATTGTTAACAATAATCAAATGAACAGTGAACAATCATATATTAACATTAATCTTAGTCGATTGATAAATGCTGTAAGAAATTAATTATAAAAGCTAATGCATAGCTAATGTTACAGATTTAATGTTTTACCAAAATTGTGATATTCGCACTGTTAGTCGTAACTCAAAGTGGTTTTCAGGTCTGTTCTGAATCCGAAAGGGTTGCGGACTGCAGGGGAAAAAATGACATGCTAAATGTCAATAATAAAATAAGTAACTAACCTTTAGGATCCTATATAACTGCATAAATAGCCATATTAGTTTTTAATATACCTCCCATATGTTATTCAACAGCAGTGCTTTTTTGTAGCACAAATGTTTCTGTCACGTGGTAGAAGCAGCCAAATTAGGAGAATGCCAACACATCATCCTGAAAAATCATGAACAGTATGATGCAAGGTAGAACAAAATGGACCAAGACTGCATTAAATACAGATCACTTCAACCAAGAGTAAACATGGTTTGTGCCAACCACAATTTGTTTTGTGTTGAGAGCATGAAACCATCAAAATTCAAGAGGCATTTACAAAACGAAATGGTCAATTTCCCATTGTTTTGTTTGGCATTTCAATACCAAATCTGGCTGCTAAATGAAATTATTTGAGAAGCGCTATTACACATTCCTTGATTACAGCACAAGGTATTCAGAAAAACTAAAATTTGAACACCTATGCTGGTTTGTAGCAAGTCTTAAGCAGGTCTTGGCTTCTGTTCATTTTGGTAAACGAGCTATCTAACCCTCCTAAGCAAAATATCCCAAGACTGAAGCTTGCCAAGATGAGGGTCTTCAGTTTACAAGCAACCTGAGCTTCACACCACTCAGTGCAATCACATGCTTATATGGGGACGAGGCAGCTCTCCATCCCACTGCCATCTTGGGCATTCTATGCTTAAAAGTAGGTATATTACCACCTTACTGAACAAATGAGTGGTTTATTGTGCAAAATTTGCCTGTGTTAGCTTAGCTTCCAGGGTTTTCCACCTGTATCTAAGATCAGAAGAAGTGCTGCATAAAAGAAGACATTTTCATCGTGCTGAGAAACCGGAGTCATGCTTCATAACATAATTACATGCCAGCGGCAGGCCGGGCTGTATAGCAGTAATAACAGTGCATGAGTAAACTACCACTTCACACGACTATATGAAAAGCAAGTCTAATAACATGCTCAAGTTTTAAACTATACCGCTAACCTTTTTTCACCCTCTCAGAATTGCCCTGCTGACATGTTTAGTAGGACACAGTCATTTCTCAAATGATAGGCTATCATGCCAGCCTAGCACAGCCTTGGTTGGTGCTAGTTATTTACATTTCTCAAAACCGGCGAAGTTCAGAAAGAGATACGCTTGGGGTGTAATAGCATACATATCATTAGCAGACAATGCTTTAGGCAACATTTATGTGAACCCAGTGGGGAAGTTCTACCTTCGGCTACACCAAAGGGCCTTTTCAATATGAAATAGTCTGAAATATCTAAAATTACATTCTATTTCAAAAATTGACTCATTCTAGAGAATTTAGCCAACATGCTTTAAGATAAATTCTTTTAATAAAAATAAGTCTCATTTCCAAAGCTGTGATTGTTTTAGTAATCGCCTAATTACACTGGTGCATAACTAAGTTTCTCACTAGCCAAGCACGGCACTAAATGCAATATCGATGCAAGCATTAAGTCCACTTTTCCTCTTAGGGAAGGCTGGCAATGAACCCCGTAGGTCTTAGATTGAAGCAACACATGTGAGGTGTGGAAATGACGGCGTTATAAATCAGACTGCTTGTCAGTACTTTATTTAGAGTATGGAAGATGTGATTCCATAGGGTGTTTAAGTGAGCAAAATCACCCTCAGCAATAGGCAAAGCCAATTTTGCTCAGTCTATCGCCGTCCTATTTCTCTGATTGGCGATAAAATCTCTTGCTCTGTCCTGTCAGCCTTACCCAGTTAAAATGGCTCCAGTGGATAGACTCTCCAGGGATCTCAAATGCCCCCATGCACCCCTTAACCCTCTCAGTGTGCAGGATAATCCGTGGCTCCCAGAAGACAGTTAAAGATAAATTAACACAAGGCCACTGTTAGTGACAAGCTCTACTGGTGAAAAATAATTGCAGAGACAGTTTGTTGATAATTTCCTTTTTGTATATATTTTAAGAACCGCTATAAACCTTTAGATACACTTTAGCACGCCACCACATTGTAAAGCATCAAGGCATATGCCAACACGATGAAATATTGTGAATTCACTTTATCGTCACACTGAATATTTTAAAACAACTTCTATATACATTAAGATTTAATTGATCCATTAGGGGCTGTTGCTTTTTTCTTACACAGCTGCATTATCATCACAAAGCATACATAAAAATTGTGTGTATGTACAAATATAAATTGCATGCTTCTGCATTTTTTCCACAATATTTCATTATAAAATACTTTTGCATGATTAGTTCTCATTTAAATTAAAACGTCCAGATTATTTATTATTTTAAGGAAGAACTGATATGCTACATGACACATCTGTCACACCGCAAAAAGTATCGAGATAGACCCACCAACTGATGAAAAATCATCAGCTTCATTTGATGTGATACTCGTATCTATAGTTAGAACATCCCTGCAACTGTTCTGATTTGACTTCATGCCACCTGACTAGCAGCTCTCACAGATTCCAGACCCTGAAACCCAAATCGGGAAGACTGACCAAAATGGTTTTGATGTGTGGCCAGCAAACTAGCAGTAAGAAGCTGCATTTAAAACATGCATGTTCAGACTAATAATGTTCAAATAATGAATTTTTGAACATGGATTAAAACCATAAAGCAGCACAAGATCATTTAAGAGTCTCAGGTTTCAGAACTCAAAGTAATGTGAGGTTGTTAGCACTGGATTGTAAAAACTCCTCAGCCGCTATATTAAGTCAAAGTACATGCAGTTTACTGCACCCAACAGAGTGTGAAACTTGTCACTTAGTTTGTGTGTCTGTTCAAGGTACACAGAGTGATGAGAGAAACTTTAGCACAATAAAGAGATATGAAGCTCTTATTGTTGTCTTGTTCTTTCTACATGTCTCTCAGTTCTGATAGAACGATAACAAAAAGGCTTTAAAAAAACCCTACCTGTACACAGTTCTCTGTGCTCCGCTCTTACTTCTTTCAAAGTGCTCTGGCCTCTTCTGATATTTGAGTGCTGCCTCCAAGTTGTCCAAGGTAATAAATCCTTTGAGCTGTGTGTGTATGTGTACAGTATGTGTGTGTGACCACTGTTCTCATGTCCTCAACCTTGGCTTCCGCCAAAAAGTTCTCCTGTTTGAAGGGAGGGTCTATGAGTACACCACATTCTTGTTGACACCTTATTATTATCAAATGACATGATTTTTTCTTAATCTGAACTTAGTTGTTTAGTTACACTTTATATTGACAGTCAGTTACCGGAATAAATTGATGATAAAGAAAATGCTTTTTTTTTTTGCCACAATCAGCATAACAGAATAATTGCAAAAACAACAGAGAACTTTTGTTACTATTTCAGCAGTAGTGTGAATGTTTGATGTTTCTGTTCTTTAATTCCCTTAAAACAAAGCAATTAAAGAAATCATGACATGGTTTTATGTCACTGATAAAATGAAGCATTTTATGTACCTTTAGCTGCACAGAGAACATGTGTTCTGACAGGAGTTTACCATTACAAGCACCGCTGATCCACTAGGCGCTTTGTCAGATCAGTCACAGATTTTACATCACATTTTGCAAAGTCATGTGTTTGCTTCTGTCTGCTTTCTAACATCATCAGTGATCTTGCAGTAAATCGAGCAGTAAAACCCATTATAGGAAAGCGAAGACACATCTGCTGTTGCTGACAAATTAGCCTTTTTCAGTGTTTTTAATGTATTGATAGCAGTATAAATAGATCAATAAAAAATCTTTTACAGAAGCAAAATAGCTGTTGTGGTTTTCAGAATAATTACCAGAATGGTATACAGTAGTACAAATGTAAACATATATACAGAACAAACTGTACATTTTACACTACTATTAAATTGTTTTGTGACACATTAACCAATCAAAGTTAATTGCAGGTATTTTCCATATGATTTAATATATGAACTAATATATAAAAGGTTTAAATGTCTTATGTACAATTCTAAATTGCATAATAATACGGTAACACTTTACAATAAGGTGTCATTTGTTAACATTAGTTAGTGTGTTAACTAGCATGAACAAACAATGAACAATGCATTTATTACTCTATTTATTAGTGTTACTTAATGAAAATTGTTCATTGTTTATTCATGTTAGTTCACAGTGCATTTAATAATGTTAACAAACACAGCTTGTGATTTTTATAATGCCTTATAAATTAACATGAACTATGATTAATAAATGAATGTACAATGTAGAATTATTGTTCATTCTTAATTCATGTTAACTAATGCTATTAAGCAATGTTAACTAATGAACCTTATTGTAAAGTGTTACCAATAACACAAATATAAAACCACAACAATGCAATAAACATTATGTAATAAAAAATAAACCTTAATATGTAAGTGGTAGCAAAAACTGTTAAGTGAATAAAATACCATCGAATGTGAAGTGCCTATTACAGGTTTTCCAGGTGTATTATGGTAACTTAATGATATTAAGTGTTTTACTGTACACTCTCAGAAATAAAGGTACAAAAGCTGTCACTGGGGTGGTACCAAGGTACCAAAATGGACTTTTAGGGTACAATGTAAAATGTACCTTTTGAAAAGATACCCAATGACAGCTTTTGTACCTTTATTTCTAAGAGTGTAGCATTTTTCAAGTATTTTATAGTTAATATTATAATAATTTTTACTGTTAATCTAACAGAATGAGCACTTATGCAGCTAATTTTTTAGCTTTATTTTTCTTTAAATGGACACAATATTTTATATTTAGATTTTTTATGTTTACTTTTGGCCTTTATGTATTCATTTGACATAACATTATGAAAAAGCCATGAGAAAATATCCAATCATAAAATACATGACATTATTATTTACATAATTAAATTCATTCAGTAAACAATCCCCTGGGCAATTATGTTTATGCGTTTATCATTTAGATTACAATCATGTAAGTACAGCAAAGATTGCATTTAGGTGTTAGGAAAGCAATATTCCTCTCACTTCATCCAGATAAAATAGGCCTTTGTGTCGGAACATAAACATAATCTCCTCCATAATTATCAGCATGTTTTTATAACCAAATCTCAGATTTAAAAAGTGTAGTGTGCATTAGCGTATCTGTGTAAGTTTGCTGATACTCGTGTTTGTTTCATAATATCCTAATATCCTCAACATTCTGTGCATTCACTTCCCGACACATAAACCATAGAATTTCGTCTGAAATGACTATGAAGGAATATCATTTCTCCTAGCCGCATGAATGCTGACATGGAGCGCTCATGAGAAGATATGAGAAAAGATGGCTATCCCTCTTGGAGTCGTGAACCACAAAGGTCACTGGGTCACGGGTTTTTATTACCCTCTCATTAAACTGCAGCATGACCTTGCTGCTTAGTCTGCAAATGGAAGCAGGACGAATGGGTGACATTGTGCATTGAGCAAAGTTATGTAAGGAAGGCCTAAAGTCACAAAGCCTGTTCTCTGTCGATGATTGATTGATTGTTAGTACCTGGAACCACTCTTGCTATGAGTCAAAACCAGACATATTGTATACCCAATACACAGTACTGCATTACTGCATTCAGTTATGTGACTTTATTAACATTAACAATTAATTTCCTTCTTTGTTTGCTAAAATGTGCATAGGGCAAAATGACTTAAATTACTTTATATCACATTTAAATGGCATTCACAAAAATACACAATACAGCAGGTCAAAATTATACAGCTGGCCTGAAAATGGGTGTATTTCAGAGTATATTTGCACCTTCTGTAAAAATTTGCACTTGGTTTACAAGTTTCCGTTTATATTTGACAATCTCTAACAAGTGAACGCAGCTGGTGGCCCTGGTAGTAAATGAACAATGTACAGAGAATTACGACGTTGCCAAACACACTGAATGCCAATGTCATTCTGAATTGTTTTCTGAGCTGTTGTCAGTTCTAAAGTTGAAAAGGTCTTGAAGTAGTAAAATAAATGCTGCATAGACTCCAATCTGTTTTGTTTTTTTTAAATAATAAATACATCATTTGGAAGATCAAACAGAATATGCAGACTTTTGCATTCAATGATTCATGCTCATTAGCATTGAGAGTACATATCCTGAGAAGTATGTTTGTTACGTATTAAATGCTGTATTGTTTTAATATTTTAAGGAAATAAAACCGATGAGCTTTCCTGCATTTAGTAATTAATAAAACCAAGACCTCAACATAATATGCAACTTGTAATTGTCTCATGCCAGCATTATTCTCTATCTAAAGCCGCCTAACTTGTTAATTAATTACAACATCTGTAGGAAGTGAAAAAGTCAATTATTTTTTTCCAGGGTGTTAATTTGTGGTGCAAATGCAAATGAGGAAGTGGAAAAAGTCTGATTTGAAGGTGTTAGCCTATGGTAGATAGATATGCAAATGAAGTGTTTAGCCAAATCCGCATGAAATTGTAAAGATGGAGTCATTACAATACTGCACCTATAACCAAGTTATTTAAGTGCAGACAAATATTTGTGAACTAGGAATATGATGGTTAAAATCTTTTTTCTGAAGATGCAATCAAACAAGGCATGAGTCAAGACTTACTATTTTAACATATATATATATATATATACTGTATTATGCCATGCTCATTCTGAATGATTCTTTTTTTCTTGGTAATAGATATATTATTATATATTATAGATATATTATTAGATATATTATTTTCATAAATGTCTTATAATCCTTTCAAAGTAAACTAATGTTTTTTTGCAAGAGATAATAGAAGTTTATTAAACTTAATTAGACTAGCAGAAACTGTTTTTCTCAATTGTGAGTCCAACAAGTGGATTTTATATTCCTCCCCCATCACATACTCTCATTCATAATTTACACTTTTCCCGATGTGACAACCTGTCAGCACTGTCACTTCAGTAATTTCCCATATTTGTTTATTTTTGGACATCAACTCCGCCTCTTGTTCTATATAAATAGATGATATAACCCTGTTTATTTGCACCATCATCCAGACTGTTACAGCCAAATAGGATGTTTTTTTTTTATTGCTACCACTAATCATATTGAGCTGACTTTGTTTAAATATATTTGAAACTTCAGTTATGACGACTCAATTATACTTCAAAAAATTATGCGGCACTCATGAGGCTTTCTGTTTTGTTTTATTTTTGCTCCAATGGCCCAGAAAATCAAAACTTTACAGCGACCAACTATAAACCTTTATTTCACAGCTAATGTTAGCATGGCTCATGCCTCACAGGAAGCAATTGGTTTTCTAGTTAGTCCTCATCCAGAATGGCTTGTTGTAAGCAACGCTTAGGGTGACATCACTCTTGAACCCTTCAAGTGGCAAAAGGTCACCCGCTGAAGCCCTAACACGGGACTCCAGATTTACAGCACCTTTAGGACAGACATTCCAATGCCGCATGTACAGAACACAACTCCAGACAGAATGTAAATCAGCTGTTATTTTTAGTTAAGAACTCATTAAATGACTGGCTGTGGAGAGGTTACTGGAAGGTGGGAAAGGTTTGCCACATAGACATTGCGTCAAGGTAATCCAGATCTATTGACACCCCATGATGTTGTTGAAGGAACATTTATGTAATTGCAGCCCATTTATGGAAATTACTGGCAAATTAATAAAATTCACACTTTATAATTTTTTAAAAATATATATACACACTTCTAACATGCACATTAAAATAATTTATTATTTATTTATTTATTTAAAATGTATTATTATAATTTAATATCCTATTATGATTACTTGATATATTACCTCTAGTTCCAGCTTGATGTTGGCAGTTCAATAAGGACCAGCAGGGGTCAAATTGGGCCGCAATGAACCAGAACAGCATTTTGGAAAATACATTTTTGGCTGTTTGTTTATAAATCTAATCCATCCATGTACGCTCCAGGCCAGTTTTTGTCTGATCCAGTATGCACAGTCTGTCTTCATTTAGCAAGTGTACTGACTTTGCTTGGTCTATTTAGAGCTGTATATTGCAGAAGGGTATTTGCAGAATACTTTCAACATAGGTATAAGCAATTATGCTTTTTCTTAGAAGATTTTAACGTTACCTCACCTCCAAAATTACACATTTAAGCACAGTAGATGAGTTTCCAGAACCACTGCAATCTCTGAGATGACTAGATATCTTTTTGGGAGGACCAAGAAAACCTTTCTATGAACAACATTAATGAGATTGTTAGATGAATGAGAATATTGCATGAATCTTTTGTTCTAAGCCCCTTTGATAAGAAACTGTATATTAAATGTGTGTTGTAGCACATCAACATAATGCCGTTTTTTTTAGGATAATTCGCAGTGTTTGGGGAGAAAATAGCATATGTGCGTAATAAAATGTCAACAGCTTATCTGTGAATTTCAGCTCGCGAGGATACATTTTTAGAGCAGTACCAAAGTTAATCAGTTGGAATTGCTGCATCTTCCAGTTATAAATATGTCATGTCACGCATGCAAATATTCATTTCCAAATAAGATGTGATTCATCATGATAATCTGTAAATACCAGTGCTGTCTTTTTCTGTATAAATGATGATCTTAATGCATAACCAACTGACGATTTTGATCACAAACATGATACCGTATATTCAAGCTTAGTTGCAGTACATATTTTCAGCACCAATTAATTTCCAAAACTGAAATCTTATTCTGGTCTTTTAGACTGGATTAATTGCTTACTCATTTGTTCAAACAGGCTGCAATTGTGTTGAGCAGGAAGATGTATTGCAGGGAAAATAGCTTTTATGTTTTGCGCTCAGGCCTGTCTTAACTTCTCAGTGGCATGTTTATGTTGGAAATCTAGTTCAAGAGTCTATTAACTAGCTCTCCCATGGCTAAATGATAACCAGCGAAAGGGTATTAGAAGGCTTCCAGCAGGTCAAAGCCTGAGTCATTTGCAGGCACTGTGTGTGAAGAAATGAATGGTTTCCAAAATCAATCATAAGGCTACAACTGTTTTACATTCTTCCACATTCACACAATTTGGAAACGCCAGGTGCACTTGCAGTAAACTTAGTAAAATGCTATAAATATTGGAAACCAGAGCAAAATATTTAACTATAGCCCTTCCTTCAAACACAATACTGACTAATCACCCAGAATTGGTTTCTTTTGTATGATAAATTATATGAAATATTTCCTTTAATAATAATAATAATATATACAATTGTGTGTGTGTGTGTGTGTGTAAAAATATAAATGTGTATATTAAATTCATTATGCATGTACATGCATATACTGTACATACATAAATGTAAACAAAAGTTAAAATGTGTTATTGATGAATTATTACAAACATGACATTTATGTGTGTAGATATGTATCTTGCATATGACTCAAATCTTTTAGTAAACGTGTACTATTGGTCATAAATGCCTTTATCATTATTACAAAAGAAAGATAAAGTTTCTGTATCAGTAATTATGCAACCAGGAGCTCTGCTGAACCAACATAATCTCTCTCTCTCTCACACACACACACACACACATGTTGGTTTTTGTGATTTATGGGGACTCTTCATAGGCGTAATGGTTTTTATACTGGACAAACTGTATGTGGTATTGCCCTACACCTACCCTACACCTAAACCTACCC
>JAUMHP010000055.1:10155144-10176427 GCA_032361065.1 Enteromius trimaculatus | reverse complement strand
TTAGTAGTGTGTTTTTGCTCAACTAATGCTTAATTGTGAACAAATTAACTATTAATTAATGCTTAACTAATGCATTATTCCGACCCCATATTCTGAAGTGATACCAAATTATAATAAGAAATATAATCTCAACCAAAATTATTGCAATTTATTAAACTGATTTAGAGCAAGGTATAGTTAAAAAGGTTGAGCATTTTGCACAAAAAAATACTGTACAGCTAATTTCTTGAGTCTCTGGCCCGATTTCATTTGTACTCAGCCTTTCTTTTTGGAGTTATTCCCAGGAATTTATAATGATTTTTTAAAAATTTACAATTATTTTGTATTTTATGTATAATGTTATTTTGTAAAAAAAAAATCTAATACTTTAACTACATTTAATATTAGTATTTAGGGTTATAGGTTGACTTCACACAATGCAAAAGCTCTACATCAGACAAAGCCTGTAATCTGTACAGATACAGCGTTACAGGAAAAAACTTTACGTAATGATGTTCACAAGATGTATGGTATGTGACTTAAGATTTAAGAGATTTAAGAATGAAATATTCTTAACATGTAAACTTGAAGGAGCGTTTGCTAAATAAATACATCCTACTCTTTTTTTCCTCCTCCTCGAGATCCTCTTCTTGGCAGCTTTAAATCTGCACCATTAGTGTATTCTGAATAAATGACAATCACATATTGCATGTTACATAAAAGCAGTCACAAGTAGCTATTGCGCAGTGCTCTTGATCTATGAACACACCAACTGTCTCTCAATATGGAATAATTCACTACAGTGCAGATGTAATCTGGTTCTGATCTACCAAAGCAGCACAGCTATAAGCCAGACCCTTATAACAATCCAAATCTCAAATAATCACATTACATGTGTGAAGCTTACAACTGTTTCTTTTTTTTTTAGCCATTTTAATAACTTAGCATCTTGACAGGGTAAAATGGAATTTATTTTTAGCTGTGTATTTGTTTTATTTGAGCATTTTGGATCTGATAACCTGCCATAACAGCTGGAAGACATTGCTCCACCATAAAATATATTTTCTTACTGATGATAAGTGTACACAGTACATCCGTAAAGTATTGACAGAGCTTCGCTTTTTACACATTATGTTGCCTTATTCCAAAATGGATTAAAATTATAATTTTTCTCCAAATTCTACAAAAATATTCCATAATGATGCATCCACATCTACAACCTGGTTGGAGACTACCTGTGGTAAATTAAGTTGATTGGAAATGGTAAAGAAAGGCACACACCCATCTATATAAGGTTAACAGTTAACAGTGCATATCAGCCCTGAGGTCAAAAGATCTTCTTACAGAGCTCGTAGACGGGATTGTGTAAAGGCACAGGTCTGGGGAAGAGCTCAGAAAAAAAATCTGCTGCATTGAAGGTTCACAGAAGCATGTAGCCTAATTTATCCCTAATGTAAGACGTTTGGAACAGGACTCTTCCAAGAGCTGGCCTCCTGGCCAAACTGAGCAATTGAGAAGGGCCTTGGTTAGACTGGTGACCAAGAACACGAAGGTCATATATGTGACCCTGGACAACAAACGCAAGTAAGTGTAAATAAACGTAAGTGTTAATTTTCTGAAATTAAGATTTATACATGATCTGAAAGCTGAATAAATAAGCTTCCCATTGATGTATGATTCGGATGGATAGGGCATTATTATTTCAACTGTATGAAAATCTGCAATCTGAGGGTACAGAAAAATCGAATTGCTGAGAAATTCACCTTTAGATTTGTTCAAATTAAGATCTTATCAATGCACATTATAATAAAAATTAAGTTTTAATATATTTTCGGTAAGAAATTGACTAATTACCTTCATGGAACATGATTTTATTCTAATTATGTGAAAAATCAGAAATATAAGAATATGCGAAGAAATATAATCTCAATGAATGCAACTTATTAAACTGATTTAGAGCAAGGTAAAGTTAAAAAGGTTGAGCATTTTGACTTACTATCCTAAGGATTTTTGGCAAAAAAGAAAAATTTTGACCCATACAATGTATTTTTGGCAATTGCTACAAATATACCCCAGCGACTTAAGACTGGTTTTATGGTCCAGGGTCACAAGATGGGAGAAATTTCCAGAAGGACAAACATCTCTTTGACTGTGCTATGCTGGTGCGACCAAACTCAAAGGAGCTTCAAAGTATTGAGATTGATTCACTTATCAATTATCAATTTAATTATTTATTTCAACATATTGTTTGTAGAATTTTGAGGAAAATAATTAATTAAATCCATTTTGGAGTAAGGCTGCAACATGGAAAATGTGAATTATTTTCCGTTGCTCTGTATATAGGAACAATATCGTAAGTTTAAACAACTCTTCCTTGAGGTTTAAGTTCACCCTAAACTAACTCTGTTTATCTGTTGTCAGTTACTCACCTTGTCGTTCCAAACTCATAGTAAGGCTTTCTTGATGCACAAATGATGACAGACTGCTTGAGCTTCCGTTTACCAAACTTGAAGTGCCTACATGCTAACAGCAACGCTAATTTTTCTCCTAAAACAGGGGTCAGTAAGTTCGGTCCTGGAGGGCTGGTGTCCTGCAGAGTTTAGCTCCAACCCTGAAGCAGCTCGTCAAGTGCTGCGTCCTATACTTATACTACTCTCTTAAAGTATGTACTCTTTTGGTGAAGGAAAAGTACACACTTTTGAGTGTGTAGCGTAGACAAGCCTCCAGAAGACTCGCTTTGATTCATATACTGTAGATTACTTTAGAAGATGTATTTTTGAACTTTTTGAAGCATCAGAGTTTTGGTGTAATGGACAGAAATCTCCCAGGGTTCTTTAAAAAATGTTCTATGTACTTTAAAGATGAACAAATTCTGTTAGTGTGAGTGAATGATAAAAATTTCATTTTCTTTAAGTTGTCTTCAAGGCAATGAGAGAGGATATAAGATATGAATTTGGGGGTTGGGGCTGTATAGTGACAATTAGGGATAAAGGAATAAGCAGTGAACATTTTTACATGTAGTTGTTTGAAGCAAACATTTTTAAACGTCAGTGGAGGAAATCTGCTGCAAGCATAACCAAAGGTCATTTTGGACACAAGACTTCTCTAATGTGGCATTAGTACAACCAGTCAAATTAAATTTACTCTAGTTCATTCTTCAAGTCATTGTTATTTAGCACCATCGCAGTGCAGTATTTATCATGATGGAGAGTATGACCCATGGCAATATGATGAATATGACTCTAGCTGAATCTTATTCTTTAATAAAGCGGTCCATTTTTACTTCAACACTGCTATTTAGACTTAGGTGACACATCACATATATGGAAGAAACAGATTTAATGACAGGAGCAACAGAAAGACATTTTATAGGCAGGATAAACAGAAAATGTATTAACGTATCACATAAGTCTTTGCATAATGCACCATTATGTTTGAACTTCTCTCCTTACGGAAACTAAATTCATGCTCTGCAATGATAGAGAAATTAAGGTAAACTGAGAAGGAGAGAGAGAGGAGGCAAGAGAGAGAGAGCTACTGCAATCATTTCGTTATGCCCTCTCAAGCTGCAAAGGATATGTCAATTAGCATCCACCGCATGGCCACTATGAGGAAGTGAGTGTGCAAATATGCCTTTTCCTGTAGGGTCACACTTTTGCAGTTCTTTTAAGGATGATTTGTACATTTATCAGCATGTGCACATGAAGCCTTTTTATCTGAAATGTGGGGGACATGTAATAAAACATGCAAAACACCAGATGCTAATAGCCAAAGCAACTTACAAATAATAGCAATACAAACAGTCAAAACAATGAAAAAACATATATAGGTGCATCCAAAAAAAAAAAAAAAAAAACCTTATTTCTGTTAGGATATGAATAGACAGTGACAAGTGGATCCAATCTCAGGCTTTTATTAAACTCCAGGTCAAGACAGGCAGGGTCGAAACAACAGCAATTAGGTTTGGCAGAGGCAAACGCAAGAATAATCTGATTGACAAAGCAGAGGTCCGGTGAACAGCGAACAGAATCCAAGAAGGGCAAAACACAAAGGCAATAGTACAAGGTAGGCAGGGTCGGTAACAGTAAATCCAAATGGAACACAGAAAACACTGAAAGGCTTTCAAAGGGGTAATACCACAATGATCGGCAAAAGATCCTGACAAACATCCTTTAAATACAATACACAACGAGATAACAAGGGGGACGAACTAATCTTTTGACATGGAAACACATAAACTGACATAATTTCAAAAAGTGAAAATTTTCTATATTATAGATTCATTACATGTAAAATAAGCCATTTCAACATTTTTTTGGTCTTGCAGCTCATGAAAGTCAAAAAACAGTATTTCAAATTATTTGAATATTTGATACAGCTTTTTACGGCAAAAAAAAAGTGTATTTGCATAACACTAGAATATCAGCCATTTATTAATATTGGTTAAGCATATATTAACGCCTACTACATAACCTTATTCTACAGCATTACTACCATTACATACCTTTACAACTACCAACTATTAATAAGCAGCAAATTAGTAATTTATTTAGGGAAAAGCCATAGTTAATAGTGAATAAGTGTTCCCTATTCTAAAGTGTTTCTTGTCTTTCTCTTAAAAATATCCCATAAATTCCATATGGGGTTCAGGTCAGATATGTTGGCTGGCAAATCAAGCACAGTTATATCAGGGTCAGCTAACCACTTGGAAGTGGTTTTGACTCAGTGGGTAGGTTCCAAACTTGGCAATGGTGCCTTTTGAGATACCTGGAATTTTTACTGTAGGGATGGTCATTTAATGACACTCAAATGTAAATAATATTTTGAGTCACTGTAAGTCACTTTCATGTAAAGAATCTAGAATATGAGAGTTTCTCTTTTTGAAATAAGTTACAAAAGTGAACTTACTTTTACTTTTAAAGTTATAATTAAGCACCTGTATATACAGTAAGACAATATAGAACACAACAGAAGAGAATAGAATAAAAAAGCCCAACTCGGCTCTGCTGAAACGGTTCTTTATCCAGTAAGAAATGACTGTTAGACATGCTGAGATGCGGGCATTTATTATTGGATCATCAACATGGCTGTGTTTTTAAAAGACAGAAGCTAGTGCCATATAGATTGAAAAGAGAACTGGTCCAAGAACTGAGCCCAGAGTAGTGACTTGGACTTCTCATCCCTTCAGGATGCCTTTTAAAACCTGAGAGGTCAGACTTGAACTATAATACTTTTTTTTTTTTTTTTTTTAAATACATATTTTATTAAGTGTTACAGAAAAGTTATAATAGGCATAGCAATAATACACAAAGCAAATACACTGAAAAGGCATTTTAATCATGTCACTTTAACAAGTCTTTTATTATAGATTTTTAGAGTGGCCCCGTGCGTCCTTGCCACTGATAGCTCCATGGGCTATCATCAGGGCTAGCATTTTCTTGGCTGCAGTTAATCCAGAGAATAACATTTTTTTCTGAGACAAAGATGAGTCATCATTTAAAAGAAAAAGCCGAAGACAACAAGATATACAGTATTAACTTCCAATATTTCCTTCAGTGTCTCAGATACCTATTTCCAGAAATGATTTACTTTGGGGCAATGCAAAAACATGTTTAAATGTGCCTACAGAATATCCTGAGCAGAAATTACAATTGGAAGATGAGCAGTTTCATTCAATTTAGTTTCCTAGGAGTTAGATACATCACATAGATATCACACGATACCGGTTTGGTTGATTTGCTGTGTCTACAAGCTGAAGACCCATGACTCATGGCATATTCATTACACGCAATTGGAAAGTGTAAAATCGTGCTATTTATACACAGATTGATGAGAACGGGTTGCTACATGCTAAGTGGAGCATCTGCATGTCCTAGCATAACATTAATATTGTTTAAAAGGAGGTTGGGTTTAAAGACCAAGTCTGCGATACGACATTTAAAAGGTTTTATTTCATAGTCCAGATGAATGGAAAGGGTGGACAGTAACAAAAATTGATCTGCCTTCTAATTAAAATCGACCTCATCCACCTCCGACTTCCTGAAGCACACTGTTAGTTTTCTTGTCATTTATGCTGGCTGTTTGAGATACAATAATTTAATTAAAACATTTACAATAATTGCTGGGCTGCTTTCAGACTTGCTGTTATGAGGTTAAAACAACAGTTTCTTTTAATTGGAAATTGAAAGGCGGTCATTTGTTCAAGAGAACGCACCACTGATGAGAAACCACAAAACTCACATCTCTACAGCAGTCAATAAAGGTTGTGACCTTTGAGCAATGTAATTATGAGCTCACAGCTCACTGCAGTGAGTGACAGTCCTCTTATGGTGCTCAGTTTCCTAATTTCAAAGGAGACAGCACCTGTGAAACAACAGCACAGATGGGGCCTGTGTGCTACAAGGATTGTTTTCACATTGGGGTCTAATAAAGCCTTGCATGCTGATGTAAAACAGTGTCATACACTCTTAGCTTCTTTTTACCAGTCCAAGTTATGCATAACATCATAGCATCTCCCTTGCAAGAGCCTATGAACAGTATGACAGTTGTGTGCATAAGGGCACTCAGTAGCAGAGTAGTCCAGACACTGGAAGAGATGTCCCTGCTTGATTGCATTACATGATTTGTGCTTAGACATATAAAGATCCTTTCAGCAAAAAGAGACAGCTTTAGTTGAATATCAATGAACAAAGGTCACAGACCACTAAAAATAATTATACACCACAACCCAATCAATGCTTTGATTATGAGTAGATTGTATAGAGGAAAAAAAAGATTTGCTATTGCTGAGTAGAAGCTTTGTTAAAAATGGAAAGAAAGAAAAAATGGCTTTGAAAGCACGAATGCCTTTTAATAAATGTAGTTGTATCATGTCTTTGACAGCAGTGATGTACTAACAGCTACTCCGTTGTACAGTATTCACTGGCAAAAGCAGAGCTCCCCCTTCTTTGAGAAGTCTGAAGTTTATGACACAATAAATTATATAAATAGCCAAGAACTACCAAACTGAACTGAACCTCCTTCAACCACACGAATCGCATGTTCTTCACTAAAAGAGCCTGTGAATGTATTCTTTTGGCCTACGTTTATGTTACAATATGAAGTTAATCATCTGTTGATTATTAATGCAGCATGAGCAGAGTCATGCAGTAATGTAGCCTATTACACAGCAGATCTCATTGCCCTAAAATAGATCATAAATGGTGCTCAAAAATATTGCCGACTTGTGCCACACTGTGGTCATGCTGAGTTACAGCCTTTTTGCACTTGCATTTTGAACATTGCAATGCGATATTACTTAAATGTACATGTATCAAAATGAACCTGCCGTTTAAGAACCGATAAAAAAGTTACTTCATTTAAATCTTCTGGATTTTCGTTCTAATTTCATTAACGCATTTTCGACAGTCACCTTCGAAGTTATTACAAAATGGCGATAAAAAACTAATGAGAGCTTCTATCAGCCTATAAAACCTTAACACCGATGCTGATTCTGAATCAACTGTGAACGGTTGCTGCGTGACTCCAGCGGAGTCAACCAAATGAGCAAACATGACAGACTTCAATGCATAGAAGAATCATCAATGTTTAGAAAAAGCGTATTAAGTATTATAAAGGAAATTCTCTCATTTGTATTTAGAAATCAAAAAGTCACAAAAGAAAGTATCACAAAAGAAAGTAAATGATGATTTTTCATTTGTGAGGAACTATTAGTTAGTTGTGTGACATGTTGTTGCGTAGCTTGACAGCCGTAAACAGTTTACTGGTAAAGTAGATTAATGCAGTTCACAATGGATAACAGGGGAAAAGTTGTTGTTGCAAAAGTTTGAGGATGGTGAGTTTAGGCCGTGTCATAACGGAAAAACACTGGGAGTTACCTGTTCTCAACTTGCCCAATAATTCAGAAGGTACCAAGTCAACTAACTGAATTAATTTCACAATGAAGTCAAGGATGAGCAGGCGAACCCCAGAAAAATCTTTAGTTTAACCTACTTCAGTAGGCTTTCAGGCACGTCCTGATTTTTCCAAGTTGTAGATGTGTCCCTAGGTCAACATATTTTAATGCAAAAATATAGTCTTGACCATATTTCTACACATACCCCCAACCTTACCTATGAGTAATGCCTAAAATCAGAGGAAGTGATAGATGACTGACACTGATATACAAGCACCAAACACTGATTGTGAACCAAAACCTGTAAACTGTTTCTTCAAATCCTATTGGTTAATCACAATGTTGACCGTTGTCCCAGGGTCAATGAAGATGTTGACCCAGGGACATGTTACACTAAGTAAAATCAGGTTAGTTAGGTATTCGGCTATTTGACAACAATATTTAGCCTACTGAAAATGAAAAATGTTAACAAATGCCTTTATATGTATTTTTTATATTGGTTGGTGTAATTTTTAAGTTGATGTTGTCATTATAATGCTCTATGGAGTCTTTTATTATAGGCTATTACTGTAACGGGCAACCATTGACTAGCTTTATGATTAGTACCAAGCAGGGTTTGTTGACATAAGAGAAAAGAGATGCATATTTATTTGATAGACTTTATTGATTATGTGCACATTTTAGCATAGTAATTTGACAACATGATTAAGCTACATTGAAGATTACATCAAAGTTGCATCTGTTTGTGTAATACTACACAATGTTTAACAATATTTCTCATTTTAATAGAATTTAAGACTATAATTCTATATATTTATTATTAAATTGTATATCTTCCTTTCTCTATACAATTGGCAGGCATGAACAGACAATAAAATTCACTGAGAATCAAACAGTCAAACCTATTTAGAAATTATGACCCATTTGAATACATTTTCTTTAAAAGGAGATAATTCCTCTGAATAGGCTATATAAAAAAGAAAGTACACAAATGTAAATATGCCAAAAAACTCAAACCAAATCATGAAGTACAAACCTCAGGCATGGGTTCCGCAAGTACTGCAACATTCAAATAAATTACTGAAATTGAATTTGCCTCCAAATTGCATCAGTGATACAGTTATTCATTAGACATTCATTAAAGCCATCATTTAACATACATATCTATCCTAACTGTTAAAAACATGAACCACATAGAAGAGCACTGAAAGTTTGCCTGAGCCAACAATATCATGGAGGACCATCTAGATAATCACATGTGTGAACCAGTCAAGCCACTTACAATCATATCAATGGACACACTGAAGATGACTTTTAACAACTGCATTTGTCACAAAACGGGTCAAATAAAGAACACGAACCTGTTAGGTTTAGTTTACAGTGGAGATATTGCACAACCTATATCACATCTGATTGAAGTCAAATCCTGTCTTACACAAGACCCACAATGATCACCTTTGGAGGATCAAATCAAATACAGGACGTTTGCATCGTTTGTTGAGTTAAGATCTGTACAACACTTCTATTTGGTTTAGACAGTTTACGGTACAACATTACATTATACATATATATACACATTAACGCACCATTTGTCACAAAAGGATCACTGTGAATACACAACAGGCTGGTGAGCGGGAAAGCAGGGGAGGTTTTGGGATTGGGTCAGGACTCCTTGACTAAATATATTGCCTAAAATACACCAGTATTGGGATGTTTCATCCTCACTTGTGGAAGACACTGCCGGTTCAGCTCTAAACTCCTTGAGTATGGCGAGAAGTTTAAAGAGTAGTTGGTTTAAGGATCCGCATTGTGTAACTGGGATCACACTGGGACATACTAAATGCAGTTTAGTCTAAAACCCAACATGTGACAAGCATCTCCTCTAAAGATGATCTTTTCGTGAAGACGTTTGCTGCTGATGGCATCCTTGGCTTTGTATTTTGGCTTTGGGTTTTTCATAGGGCCCAAGTGTAATGAACAAGCAGCTCCAAACACCTACATGCTCATCCAGGCATGCAAAACATACCTTCTCTTGATGCAACAAACCTTCACTCATCTCTTATGTTCTCAAGTGTTACAGTATTAGTGTGCAAACATGTTTATGTAGAAATCGAATACATTCGACGGATTCCTCCCTGTAACTGGCCTTCGCAATCAGTAACTCTCTACAGTAATGGGTTGGAAGACCTGATCAATGACGCTAAGTCATTGCGTCTTTCTCTTCAGGACATCCCTGAGACATATGTGATTGCACAAAACCAATCTCTTTGTATGCCTATCTGGCTAAGGCATGTTCAACACGTCGGAGGGTGTAGCATTGTGTGTTTTGTCAGGAAAAGGGACGTCAGGGAAGCAGCTTGCTCACAAAAATGAAACAACGTTTTCACTACAACTACCTTAGCTAGGTGCAACGACACGACACTAAGCAGGACCACCCACATTGTGCGACTACGTTCTCCTTAAGTGACATGCAAGTATGGCAAGTGGCTAGTGCTAACAGCCGCAGGGGTTACTTTCAACGATGGAAGCTTGTGCTAAATTTGAACAACATCACAATGGGTCATCATTGCAAAATCCAAAATCCTGCTCAAGCATGAAAAACTCGGAATGATAAACCATTCGGTTACAGTACAATGTGGCGCACGCTTAAAATCATTAGATGGTGCCCCTTATTGTAACAGAACATGCTTCGGACAATTAGCAGACATACCCAGATATCATATATCTGAGAAAGCATGGCGGTGGATGGTTTTACAACAAAATGTCCACCAAAAACTTTTCATTTTCAAAAAGAATCTAGGATTACAAGTTAATAATAGGATACTGGAATGAATAAGCAAGAGTTAGCACGTGTGCTAAGTGTATGCGGGGCCAGTCACTGTGTAGGTAGTGTAAAAGGGTGCGTGTGACTGTTTCTGTGTGTGGTATTTTATTTTCACACCTCCCTTCATCAGTTGGACTCAAAAAACTGGGAATGTGTCTAAAGAATTAAGTTGTGTTAAAAGATTAAACTGCAGTAATGCTGTGATTTCTCACTTCATATTGCAGCCTTTATCAGTGCAGGCAGTGTTTTATTAATGTCGCATTGCAAATTGACATGCACAGTTCTGATGTGCACTGCAATGTGTGATATAATTGGTCCTTTCTGTGTATAATTGAGTGTCTGTGTTTGCATGTTTTTTTCTGTTTGTTTTAGAAAGACCCAATAAACTCTCTGTCTGTGTCTGTGTGTGTGTCTGTGTTTATTCCACGGAGAAGAGGCTTGCAAAGGATTTCCGAAGGTTGCGGATGGTCTCAGCCTTGGCTTCGTCCTGACTAGGACTTTGGTGCTGGGCGGCCGGCGTTTCTGGAATGTTGAATGTATTGGTAAGAGACTGGGATTTGCTACAAAGAGAAGAAGTGGCAATAAAGGAGAGGAAGAGGCTATTAAAGTCATGCAGCAAACCCATGGAGATGGCTTTTAAAAAGGTATGGCAGAGACAAAATAAAGCTGTGAGAGAAAGAGAGAATGAAATTCAAATGCTTTCTTTCGTGTCAAAGCAATCATGACTCAAGTGCAATGTTTACATCAGCCTTTGGACTTATGAGAAATGGTATCTCTGGATGTAGAAACATGCACTTTACTCTGTCATAGTTTATTCTGGGCCACTATTCCCAAATAAAGAACCACGTGCAAAGGCACATCTCTGGAACATAAACAAATGTTTTCTTGTTGTTGTGGGGGTTTTTTATGTTGTTTTAGTCATCTTAGAACTTAATTGAGGAATAGTGGGAATAAGATGATCACATTCATACTTGCTGACAGTCGCTTGGCAGTGAAAATAGATCAAATGCACGTTTCCATTCAGAAAAATGCAATTTCCACAATCAATTGCATGAATGGTTTGGGTGTAAGACTGAAGGAAGCCATCTTTGGCATGCAAAATACCAGATCATCTAGTGTGCATACTTCTGTGTCTCCAATGTTTTAATTTGGCGTCTGCCTATATGTATAAGCCACATTTATCAGTATCACCATTATTGTCAAATGTCATTATTATCATCACCATTATCAAAATCTGTTTATGAATACTTATAGTCATTGAAGTCCTCATGGTATGCTTTGCAGAATCTGTTTAGTGGCTTTTGGACGTGCTTATCCGTTCATTTCATGCTCATGGGTTGCATACTTGGTAATACCCAATACACCCAAAATATGGAATATATACTAAAATGGTGTAAGATTATAGTTTTTTAAGTTTTTGTTTTTCAGTTAAATATATAATTTCAGGCAGTTTTACAGTTTTATACAGTGTTTTGAGCTTTCATCATTGCTATTTTGCAATAGGAAGAAATAGTGATGGCTATGTGACTTAGTTAAATCAGTACATGACATTGTAATTGGAAGGCAAGTGCAGAAATGACCAATCAGAACAATAATTTACTGGTAACCATCCAATCTTTCGACCATCGACTTTTAGAATTGTCCTATATATCAGAGAAGAATGGCCACCATCTATCTGATGTAGTCATTTGTGTGGGTGATAAAACATCAACAAATGGAAAAACATGTCCAGATGCTTATGAATCACAAAACCTTCACATCCAGTTAAATGAACATACAAATATGACAGAGGACAAAAAACATCTTACTTAAGCTGTGGCGATCCACTCAGAGCCGGGTGATCAGGACTTGGTTTCTGAGGCGGCGTGGGTTTCTGCTGCAGGGGAGGTCGTGCACCTCCTGGACCTCCCTGGCCCTGTGCGGTAGGCCGTGGTTGTTGAGTGGTAGGAGGACGGGGACTGCCCTGCTGTTGCGGGGCTGATTGAGGGGCGTCCTGGGTCGGCTGTGACCCACCCTGGGTAGGCTGCCTGGTTGGCTGGCCTTGTCTTGGCTGTTGAGGCCTCTGCTGAGGCTGGCCAGCTGGTTTGGTACCCTGGCTGCCAGTTTGAGGCCTCTGTGGCTGCTGCTGCGGACCACCTTGCTGGGGTCTCGGTGACTGCGGAGAGCCACCCGGGCCACGCTGGGTGGGACCCTGTGCTGTGGGAGGCCTCTGCTGGCCTGCGGCCCCTTGACTGGCTTGTCGCTGTGGGGGTTGATTGGGCCGGGTTTGTTGGGCAGGGGGGTTCTGGGCATTAGGACTGGTCACAGACTGGGTTTGGGCAGGGGGCTGGCCCTGGGGAGAGGGACGCTGTTGTGGTGGGGCTCCTTGACGGGCAGCAGTGGTGCTAGCAGCTGCTTGTTGTGGACCTCCTAAAAGCAGAGCTTACTGTGTAAAAAAGCTGTAATATAAGCACAAACTATTGACCCTTTTATACAGTCATTGAGAGATCTATTGATTTTTATAAATATCTGTCTTAATTAACTCACCCTCATGTCATTCCAAACCTCTATGACTTCCTTTTTCTGTTTGCTGAATTTCTAAAGTGTCTGTGTTGCATGCAGTAAAATTAATTTGTAATTGTGACATAAAGAGGGAAGCTTTTAGCAAAAGTTTATTCAAGTCTCTTTTACATTGCAACGCAACAAAAATGGCTAACTAGTGAGATTTGCATTGTTAATCATGCCTAGAAATGCTGTAAAACTAATAATTACTGTACTGTTGTTTCTTCTTTGATGAAGTCAGTAGAACAGGCCCTAAATCTTTTTAAAAATTACCTTATGCCACTGAGAAGCTATATTTCAAGATATCGTTCAAGGCTTGAGTGATAAACAGACCAAAATTTAACATCTTATTCACTAAAAATGTTCCCCACTCCTGTTGCAGTGTATCTTCATATGGCATATTTGAAAACTATGGGGTGGAAAATTTTGAGCAATGATGTTTATTTATGTAGCTTATTTCCCCATAAAACTATTGTATTGTTTCAGAAGATAATGTATGTACTATTGTCATGTTGCTGTTTTATGGTTAAAAAAAATGACAATTTTAGAGTTTACTGTTTACTGTCATCGTATGTAAATCGCAGCTTAAGCTCATTATGTGTTCAGCACAAGAAAGAAAGTCATACAAAAGGTAAAGGTGATTTAATGATGAATGAATTTGCATTATTGAACTATGCCTAAAAGGTTGGCCTATAATTGCAGTGTAATCCCTCACCCTGTGGAGGAGGGCGCTGTTGTGCCTGGGGGACTCTAGCCTGAGAGATGGGTTGAGGTGAAACAGCTGGGCCCTAAAATACACGACAAACATAGGAGGGCAGAGTATATTAGAAACCAAACCACGCAGAAACAGAATGCTGGCATGTACAAATTTCAGTATTTTTAGAAACACTAGTCTATTTTTTAGTCACTTTTTTCGGGTCTCTTTTTTTTTTTTGTCGATTGCATTAAAAAAACTTCCAAACGCCTGTCACCTCAAAAAGTGCTGAGCATCATTATAGAAACATAAATAAATGGCTGATGCCAACAAAAGTGCAGTCATTAATCTTCAGGCAATCAGTTTAGCACAAATGTGGAGGGAATTAAACCAAGCGATTTGATGCAGAGGTGATGAGAGATGATGTCTTTAGCTTATGCATTAAAGGCATTTCTCACTCTCATTCTCTCCCATCTGTGTGGCTATGAATCATTACAATCACAGCTTTGGGAATAATGAAGAATAGCAGTCTCTGCACTGCAATCAAAAAGGATCTCAGGCTCATGCTGTGACTACAAGTTTTGCATATTTCTGCTGAACAAATTGACGATAATACTGACTGGTGGGAGAAAACTACATCATTTTACTGGACTATTCAGCAGCATTGCACCGCTTAATGCTGCATAAGCAGAAATTACAGTATTTTTTAAACGCATGCTTTCACGTCAGATGTGCTATCAAGCAGTAGCAATACTTTGAGTGGCCAGCCGAACTGCGCATTAAAATTTGATCTTTGATTTTGCAAGGAGCAAAGCGTTTTTAACATGTCACATGAGAATATACGGCTTTCATTCCCTTTCACATAAATGATGATTACAGAGGCAGATTATTGATTTATAAACACTTACTTATGCTCTGTTCCTTCCAGAAAAAACACTTTTGCTGTTGTGCATGATTTGTAAATGAATACAAATCATCAAATAACCAGCTCCATATGCATTGCCCTGGCTCCCGTGAAGTTAAAATAAAAAAAGAGCTAAGAGACTTGTAGAAGCAAGCTGAAATTGCTTGGTTGTTTCAGCAAATGCATTATGCATCACGTTTTTTGTTATTTCGTTACCTGACGTTTTCATTTTTTAAAATGCTGCATTACGTACAGCAACATTGTAACAAAACGTTGTCTGTTTCTCGTTCATCTGTTGCAGATAATACTTGACGTGCTTTTAGAGCCACTCACATTTCACTCTGACACAAAGCATACAAGAAGCAATATAACATCATTTCACAGAAATATCACCACAGACGCGTTTTCAAGCCTATGTCGACAATATGTGGGGATGTTTTGAAGCGAGAATATTAACCTGAGGACGGACTGGAGTGGGAGCTGAAACGTGTGGCACAGTCTCGTTCATTTTAGCCACAACAACATCAGCTATCAGAGCCCGGTCCTCATCCTGCTGGTCTCCTATGAGAGGCATTGAACAGCCCACCACCTAATAGACACACACACAGAGTGTTGGCCCACGGCATTAAGGATATTTCACTATTTTCAAAATGTATTGTTTTTGCAGATGTTGTTACCTCTATGATGTAATCTCGACCATCTTTACCATGCAGTGCCTCTACAGCGCATATATCAAGACCTCCGAAAACCTCAGAGCATACGTCCACCCACATACGATACCTGCAGGGAAAATCGCAAATGATGACCTTGTGCATTCCACAAAAAGCATCCACCCACACTGTTGCCCAGAGTAAACAAGGGAATCAGGATTACTGTAGAACAAGACTGAATATTTGGCTTCGTATTATCGACTGTTTTAATTGAAAATCCTCTAGCAAACTATACTCCATACTAGCAAAATATTCGTTCCGAAATAAATCGGTTTATAATGTGATACATGTTCAGTGTTACAGTCTTACAATCCCAGCGTTAGTAATATATATATATATAAAATCTAAAGGAATAGTTCACCCAAAAATGTAAATTCTGTCATCATTTGCTCACCCTCGAGTAGTTCCAGATCTGTATGAATTTTTTTATTATTATTATTTGTAAATGACTCTTACATTCATTTCTATAATTAGGGCTGCACAATATAAATGAAAGCAAAATTGTGATATGGCTTAATTAATTAAATACAATTCATTCAGTATATACAATTCAGCACTGAATGAATTACTAATGTGTACATTTAATAAATATCTTTAATAAGTGATGCTGTAAAAGAATTTGCTTTAAATTAGGTAATTTACAAGGAAGAGTGCATTTAATGTCCTGTAGCGCTGCCTACTAAGGCAGCTCATAAGGTTTTGGAAAAGAGCTTTTAGCATATGATATGCATAATACATAACATGTTAAATTATGCAAAATATGTCATTTTTAGATGAGCAAAAATCTAATAAGGTTATCTGCTGCCATGTTATAAGAACTGTATAATCTGCCTTGTGTCATGGAAGAAGGAACGTCCTGAAGTGTGTACCTGTCAGACATGGCCACCTGCTCTAACATGGCTGATCCTGTGTTGGTCTTCCAGTTGCCTGATATAGATGTCCTCCTGTCCAATAACACAACAGCAGGTATGACACAGTGTTTTACAATCAGATCCAGTGATGTTTGTTAAAGGGATATATTCCATCATGTCATACTGACATGAAAACACTGCTATGGTTTTAGTCTCTTACATGTAGGCCTTGTAATTGTCACCGATTTTCTGGATTCGGATGTCATACTTGGCGTCAATAAAAGGCTCAGATGTGGCATACGTCTTTGTCAAAGCAACAACACTAGCAATGTCTTGGAAATCATATTGATTGTCCACTTTGACCTGTACAGAGAATTTGAATTGCGCTGATACAAAACAATTCACACAATAATATATATATTTATGCTAGTTAGGGCTTTTCACTTAGTTAAATAAATGACTTTGTATCGTATATTTTAAAAATAGTAATTGGCAAGAATGTCTAAGAAAGGGTTTCATTCATACCTTTCCCATGCCAGAGTGAGCATGACCCATCTTTACTACCACAGGAAAGCCTGGTGTGGTGATCTAATGACAAGAGAATAATATCACAATTATATCACTGCTTGTTTTAATCTTTCTATCTATTAAAGAATCCTGAAAGTTAAGAAATATTAAGTCACACAACTCTTTTCATAATGTTAAGAAATATTTCTCAGCATTTTCATGATTTCTGAAGGATCGTGTGACACTAATGTAGAGAAAGGGCTGTTAAACATTTAGCTATATGTCACAAGAATAAATGACATTTTAAAATATATTACAATAGAACACAGTTATTTTAAATTGCAATAAAATCGTACAATCTTTACTGAATTTTTTACTGAATAAATGAATCCCTTTAAACCATCATCAGAATGGTAGCATGCATAGATATTTATACACATAGATGCCTCATTAGCTATTGTTTCTAAGGGCTGTGAATCAATTTTTGGAATGGTCTGCAAATTTTTGAGCGCATGCAACAGCAAGTGACACACATGTATATCATTTATATGTTCATTAATTATTATGGTGAAAGACATCAAGTTGACCGTTCCAAGATGGTGGATGCGTCAAAGCATCTGGAGCAGAATAATAAAATCTTTACATATCTATGGTAGCATGTGTGTTTATATAAATACAGAATTCTACACATGCCATTACTTAACCATGTTTTTATTGCAGACGTTAATTTGCAATATTGGCATGATAATTTCTTACGTGAATGAATTATTTAATAGCAAACGACACCAACAACTAGTTGCTTCGCTTTGAATTGGTTGTTAATAGGAGACCATGTTGTGTTTGCAGTCTCAGTGGTGCTTAAAAGGCATCTTCTTTATAATGCTACAGTAAATGAAATGCGAGAGCGAAATCTTTCTGCTCAGAGACAAAATGAGCCCACAGAATTTTGCCTCAGTCTGCTTTGCTTTATCTTAGAAAAAGGCCAGTGAGAGAGGAAAACGTTCTGGCAAAGAGTGTGTCTGGGATCATTTATGTGTGAAGATGCCTGCAGTGGAGGAATAGGAGGAGGTGGTGGTACTGCAGCAAGCCTCCCCTCTCCTATTAAAATCTGAACTATGCCTATAAGAACTGTGATGTACCACACTATTATACTAGTCTGGAGTTTATGGAATTTCTAGTCTAGACAGGGCTGTATAGCTCTGTTGAGTGGAGCCGTGCTGAACTGGGGCACTGAATATGCATGAGTCTTTTATGTTTTACTGTTTACTGCATCCAGGCACCGCTGTCCCTGCCACAGATGGGAGCTTTGTACGGGGTCCGGTGGGATCGTCTAGTGCACTATAGCTCAGACTTTACTGGTGAGTAAGGCCAGGAGAGGGACAGGGACAGATGGTTAAACACTCACCATCTCCTTGTGGTTTGGGTAATAAACCTGGTCGATCAGTGGGAACTCCTCTGGACCCAACTGCTTGTACAATCTGGACAACTGAGCGAACTGATAGATGCACATCGACCCACACACAGACATACATATAAACATAAAGACATCTTTTATGCAGCAAAAGTTACAGGCGTTTAATTGTAAAATTGTATGAAAACCCTGATAATGCTCTTCTCTTTTTAACTGGAAACATTTCAACCAACAATTTTTTTCATGACATTTTATAAAAGTTTGTTCAATTGTTAAAAATCATTTTGATGTTAACAAATAAATTATTTAGTCTGTACGAGAGCAACATATATAACACTAGAGCTTGTACATTGAATATAGAAATACAGGCATTTAAAAAGATGGTATATGGGATAATATGGTAACACTCAAATCCTTTATATATAATGCATTATAAAAAGTAGGCACTTGTTAGGCACCTTATGACGTATTTGTAATTTCATGAATGGTTGCAACCACAGTAATAATACTTATCTATTTATTTTAGAAAATATAATGCATTAAACAAACCTTCAAATATTATAATTACAACGTATATTATAAATAGCTTTATAAGTAAAATGTTACCAATTTTATATCCATGATTTGAAAAACACTACTTTGGGAATACGAGAATGTGTATTTTTTTCACTGAATAGAAACATATTTAAAATTAATTATTAAATTCAAATTGTATGCTATAAGAACATCCCTAATTAGCTGATCGCGTGGACTGATGTATGCGATGCTCACCACCCATGGTTTGTCGCAGAAGTTGTAGACCGAGTGAAGGGAATTGACGCTGGGCAGACCAGCATACTGAAGTCCAATCACAATGTTTCTGTGGTCTCCATTCTTGGCCATACTAAAAGCATGCTGTCGCACCAGCACAAAATCTGGCTTGAAACACCTACATGAGCACAGAAACGTTAGTAATCATTATAAGTAATTAATCAAAGCAAATCTATCTATTTATAAAGTACAGATACACAATAGATATATACAGTAAATAAATCATCTTGATTGCTGCTTTAAATATTCATACATTAACTGTTTGCTGAATTAATCGATAAAGTAAAGTTAATCCACTGAATTACATGTTTTCTCTGTGCAATAGAAAAACATTCTTGAGGATTTCTAATACAGATGTGAAACCTACTTTGTGATTTTGTTGCCATTGCGGATGGCCTCAATGTCCACACTGTAGCTTCCCGTTGCATGAGCTACCAGATTAACCTCCGAGAAGTCAGCCTTGAAAATCAATGGAAAATCAGCAGATGGAATGAAAGGATCAATGCATGTGTTCAGTAAAGTGGGGTTGTCAAAGCATTTATACTAAAACAGCACCTGAGGCCAGTGATGCGCTGTGAGTGTGGTAAAAATGGTAAGAATAAAAATGGCTGCCTTTTAAAGCATATTTTCTTTTAAGACAGAGTTTTTGATTGACAAGTGATTAAAAAGCTCAAAATGTGGAACTGTCAAAAGGGGTATTGAATCCTTGGTATTCCAGAATGTTGCCAAAGTCTTTCATAAATCCCTAGATTATTCTGTACTAATTAACAGTATTACATATAAAACTAACTAAACAAAAATGTAAGCAGTTGTTCAAAAACAAAATGTTTCTTCTGGTTGAAATTACTTGGCTTATTGTAAAGCTGCTACCAAATCTGTCTCGCCCATGACTAATTATTTGAAAGGATATTATTCATTGACACAACAGATTCATTTTCTTTTATCTAGTTGATCTTGCATTTTATTACGGACTGCTTTGATATATTGTCCCATCCCTTTTCACAAACACAAAGAAATGCCACTGAAGAAATGATAGGCTGAATATTGCAATCTCGACCCAGTTGAGGTCTTTTGGTAAGTCTAACATCTAATAAATTACATTTGGCACATTGTTGAGTGCTCTATTACTTTGGAAGTATTAAAAGAGTCTCACCTGTTCTACTTTGATGTCAAATTCACCATGAACCTTCTTGCCTTTGAACACCTTTGCCCTGAAGAAATAAAGACGAAAAAGAAAGAACATTTTTGCACTTCTAAGTCATAGTTGTCAAAAACACACATACTGTGTCCAAACTAGATTATGCAAGAGTGGAATGGTGTGAAAATCATGTTTTTCAAGTATTCATCAAGCATAAATTGTTTGTGAAAGGGATGCTGAGGAGTATTGTTTCAGTGTCTGTAACTATGCGATATTGTGCTTAATAATAAAATCTGAAGATTCATATGCAGCTATTATGCTTAACTGTAAATCCATTGTTTTTCACCAATGCAGTGCAATGTCATGCTTTCAGTCACTAAATAAAATGAGTTGGATGGATGGATGAAATGTTGCCTCCACTGAAAAGTTCACCAAATGTATATGAAATTAAATTTGCTGGTGTTGTTTTGGTTTTAATATTTCAGTAAATATGCCACAAGCCCTCAAGGGAAACAGTGAAAGCAGCATCACACGTTTTAAAGTTGTAAAGATACTTGAAGCACCATGTGGAGTTCCTCAGATCACCATACCAGAGGAAACAGCAGGAGAACTAGACATCCTTGCAAAAAGGACAGTCCTCTGAGGAACCCATATGTTCTCTATACTGTCAGTTAACCCTATTACACAAGGGTCACTGTGATTTAGTCAAGTTAGACCTGATCCTGGATCAACATTACTGTCCAAAAATATAAACTTATCCCAATTCTTACCCTTAAACCTACCCCTACCCAAAATTTATTCCTAAAAGTGGGAAATGAAAGCTGATTAGCAAGGGTGTCGAAGCACCTAACCATGATTATAAGACTAAAACAGATATTTCCAGAAAAATTATTCCTCAATTCTGATTGGTTGATTGATTGGAAGGATGTTGATCCAGGAACATCTTGTACTTGGTGAAATCATCATTACAGAAGAAAGGGTGTCTCTTTAAATATATTTATTAAAAAAAAAAAATATATA
>JAUMHP010000055.1:10136437-10151646 GCA_032361065.1 Enteromius trimaculatus | reverse complement strand
CAGTAGTTCTGAACATTATTATCCATTTTAAATTAATGCTTCTCTTTTTAATATTTTAATGATCAAAGAATCCTAAATGATTTCTGAAAGGATCATGTCACACTGAAGACTGGAGTAATGATGCTTTGTATCACAGTAATAAATTACATTTTAAAATATATTCACTCAGAAAACTGTTATTTTAAATTGAAATAATATTTTACAATATTTACAGTTATTCTAATAAATGCAGCCGTGATGAGCAGAAGAAACATCTTTAAAAAACCATTAAATATCTTACTGACCCCAAATATTTGAACTGTAGTATATATATTTATATATTCTATATATTGCTTATGCTATTTTTTTATCAAAATAATGTAAAGCAGTAAAGTTTGAAATATTATTACAATTTAAAATAACTGTTTTTAAAATAACTTTTGTAATGTAACATTTTTTCTTATTAATTAGTAATACTCCAGTCTTCAGTTAAATGATCCTTCTAAAATCATTCTAATATGATAAATATTAAAAATTATCAATATTTAAAATATCTGTGCTTCTGAATATTCTGTAATATTTTTTTAAGATTTTTTAATGAACAGAAAGTTTAAAAGAACAACATTTAAAATAGAAATCTTTTGTGACCATTTTCACTGTTATTTTTGATCAATTTAATACATCATTTCTGAATAGAAGTATTCATTTCTTTAAAAAATAAAAATAGTACAGCCCCCAAACTTTCAAATCCAATTACATATTTTTCATTGTTGCTTTTCTCAGTCCTGGTTTTATTACAGTAGCACTGAAACACACACACAGATGAGCTCACACTCGCCAGTGATATAAAACTCAATTATTCTGCACCACATCATTCTTTCCCTTGTTAGTGGATTCACAGGGAGTTGTTTTACAGGGGTCCCTTTCCCTTGAGAAAACAGTTGTTATTCTCCAGCTGGAACCAGTTGCTCAAGTCTCTCCATACAGTGCACAGTATGTGTGACATGAATCGAGGTGAATTGCCGCTTCTGGTGTTGACCCTAATTCTAAGCCATTACATTAACAAAGGGACTAATACCCTTATTCACAAAGCTGTTTCATTAGTGAATGAGCAAAAGTATTCATGAACAAACATGTGAATGGTTCAGACTGTCTGTGCATTCAAAACAACAGCCACCATTAACACCTATACACCTAACATACATATGAAGAACAGCCATCAAGCTGAATATATTTGACTGTTTGTTAAAATACTGGTTATTCTGCAAAGTTTATGTAATATATTAATTAAGAAATGTAAGAAAAATAATCTATAGGCTAGATGATATTAACTAGTAAACAAGTAAATATCCAATTAAACAAATCCCTTTTGAGTGCTTTTTTAGTGTTTATATAATATATGTGTGCTGTGTATATTTAGTAAATAAATTAAGACATATATATTTTGAAAACATATATATTCAGATGCAATTTTCATATAATTTAGGCTAAATATTAGATAGTATAACATATTTTTCTTAAACATATACATGCATGCGTGTGTATTTATATATATATAAATTTGCACATTACACAAATATACACAAAAAAATATTTTTAAATGTGATTAATTGTTGATCGGCACTAGAAAAAGGCATTCTCTTTTTAAAAACTATAAATTAAATATTTATAGACTATAAAACTATTAAAAAAAAAGCTAAAAATAGTAGGCCTAATTTGACTACTATTCCTAAAATACATAATACAAGTGTGCAATCATGCTAGATTTATTATTAGCTGAAAATGATGGTCATTATCAGAGCCAGACAAATAAATAGGCCTACATATACATACTAAAATGAATGAAGAAGTACTATCTTCGCATCTTGTAAGAACAAACATTGAATTGTGTTACCTAAAACCTACTTGCTTCAGGCTACATATTTTTTACGCTGCCCTGAAAGGACAAAAGCGAAAGCCAAAAAACGTGAAGTGCTCTACCTGACCCGAGGACATTTTTCATCTTCTCTGTGCTAAACGCACTCCTCTATCTCCACAGATACCAAAACTGAAATATTAATTGTGTATATTTCTGCATTAGACAGGATGAATTCACAAGGTAACGTACTGCAGGAATTATTCTCCATTCCACCGCAGGAGGTCGCTCTTCCGCTTCCGACGTCCCGCGCTCAAAACAACCGCGAAATTGCTACACTTCATTCAGTCAACACAAATATAGTCAAACGTCTCGTTTTGACCTGTCACTATGTGCTCAAATATATACACAACCTTCTATAAGCAGTCTCGTTTAAGCAAACTGGAAGTTTCAGCGATTGAATAATGATTGTGAGAAACTTTTCTCACTGGTTTATAGAGAATCATATGCACTGTGTGTGGCATCCTGGGAAATGTGGTTATAAAACAGATGACAATCCAATAATGATAGGGAATTGGTACAGTAAATATTTACAGTAGTTGATTACAGCGTTAATTCGCAGTTACAGTGAGAAGCAATCAATCATGGTACAGTCAGAGAGTGTTACAAAATAAACGGTGCCTGAGTAAGAGTTTTGAGAAAATGCTTGCACTATATAAATGGTTTTCTTTCTGTAAGTAAATAATCGGTATTAGGTGTACCTGTGTTACCTCCTCTGTTAAAGAAATGCGGGTATTTAAAGGTTATCCTTGTGTAGTGTAGGAGCACTGACCTGTAACACTATGATGGATTTCTTGTAATGCAAATGGGGTTAACTGTGTGTCCAGAGGGAGTGTGTTTCAGAGATGTATGTAAGCATTTGTGGCTTTAGCATGCTCAGGCAGGATCACCCTGTACAAAGCTCTCTTCAGCACTCTGAAGTCTTTGTCTTTCTGCCAAAAAAGAAATGGGAGAAACAGATCTGTGGACAGAAAAGGCCCAATGCATAAAGGTTGGGAACTGACAACATAACTGCATGTATGGGCAAGATGGTGGAATGACTGCAGCTCAGGTGGGCTAAACACTCTGAAAAATGCAGTCAGGTGAGATTTTAGATTAGGGCAAGGGGAGGGGCTGTCAACAGGTGCTGACTCCTATAGAGGAAACAAAAGACAGAGCAAGACTTGTTTGTGGATTCTAAAAGGATCCAGGAAAGGAAAAGTGGGATAGTGAAGTTTAAAAATGGATTTACAGTTCTGTTGGTTTAAAATCTAGTACTTAGTGTTTTATTTCATGTATTTTTTTATTCTTCAGTGCAACACATAGAACAAGCATAGTATCTTAGTATTTAGTTTAATGACAAAAGCGCTTAAGTCGTACGAAGCTGTTGTCCAGAATAATTTAAAGATGATATAAAGACCATCTTGAACTTCGGTGGAGAAAAAAAACAGTTGAATGTGACAAATTTTATTGAATCTTCTGTCTTAAATATTTTTAGTTCTCTTGAATTGTTGAAAATGTTAAATCCCAGATTAGAATTCTATATCTACAGCAACATTCAAGAAAAGTTGATAAAAAAATCTTGATCTTAAAAGATAAGTTTGCATAGAACTATTTGTGGAAAGTGTTTTCAACATTGATAATCAGCATGCTAGACTGTATTTTTGATCAAAAAACACAGCCTTGATGAGCATCATAGAGAATTATTTTCCAAAACATTAAAAATAAAAATTCAGCTTTCCAAAAAATATAGTTCAAAATATAGTATTTTAGAAAAATCACATTATACAATAATAAATATCAACCAATCCTTTGAACAGTAGCATATTTATAAAATGAATGACTTTGTAATAAGACATAATTCCATATGCTATATTATATTTCTCAAAATGTAATATTTGTTTACGCTTGCTTTTGTAGTCTCTCTGTTTGTAAATGTAGTCTATGATAGAAGTAGCAGTTGCAAATTTTAAATTTGTAATGCCAGGAAATGTGCTTCTCAAGAACAGTGATAATATAACAAGGAAACCATTCATGACTCTGCCCGGCTGCGCTGGCATGTTGGTACTTGGAGAGGAGGCTAGATCCACATTACCACCTGATTGTTTTATTTTCAGTCTCCTGAATTAATTCAACTACACCACATGTACAGTCCATGTAATACACACCTTTCTCAATGTGAACAGCTCCTGCTTCATTAGATTTATGTGATCAACCATTTCATTACACATTTTTAAACTTACGTAATAATTTTTTTCATTTTGCTTATTTTATTTACCATTTTATTTCACATGTCACTTTTTGCCCATGTTGGGGGTGTCATGGTAGGGTGGGGGTGATAGACAGCAGGCAATTCACAGCTTCTCGCTTGTCTCCTCCCATGAGGCACCTGTGGTGGTAGGTCTAATGCAGACAAAAGCAGAGGGAGGGGACTGGCCTTCAAACAGCCAATAAGAAGCCAGAGAGCCATGTTCATGGAAAGCGCAGAGCACTTGAGCTCAGTGACAATTCAAAGCTGAGTGTGGATCGATTCTGCTGCTCACAACTCAACTTGTTTAGGAGAATTGCACCGCTTAGACACCCCTGAAGATTAGGAATGGCGGTCACTAATTTACACTACATTACCAGGATGAGCAGTGGCTTCAAAGTGTACATCTTAGAAGGTAATTATTACGTTTTATAATCTACATTATGTGTGCATGTTACCGGCATTGTTTATTTTAATACCAATTTAAACTAAGAATTTCATTATGTGTGTATGTTGCATTGCATATTTTAAAGCAGTAATCACTAACATTAATGTACAATGTAGCATACTATCTAGACTTTTTAACATTTTGTGATGTTATACATGTTTATTAATGTTGCTTTTTTTTAAATATGCAAGTGTAAACAATTCAAAAATTCATTGATTTATAAATATTTTAAAGTATTTAAAGAAACTGAGAATCCTCTTTAACTACTGGCAAATGTATGATGCTCTTTTGAACGTTAGTTGAGTACAGTTTAGATGAAGATGTTCTTGAGGTGTGTTTTAGACTGCAAATGAAAGAGATAAAAAAAAAAGGATGTGGGTATGTTTTTTTTTTTTTTTGTCTTTAATCTCCCCTTGAAAAATATCCCTCCCTGAGGCACTAAAAATCAGTCATCAGTCATGGTTTAAGGTGTGGTTTACACCCAATCCCCCATCCTCTGTCATGCAGAGTCAACCTGCCTTGTCACAGTCCACTGCTTAGGAGATCTGTGAGTGTGTGTGTAAGTGCAAGAGGCTGCTGCCAACAATGCCCCCTCATCGCCCAAGCTATTTGAGCATTTAGTAAACGTTATCCGCTTGAAGTCTGATAGCGCCTAACGCTACACTCCATTCATGCAGTGGTAAAATACCTCAGATGTTAATCACCAATCAAATCAGCATGGGTCCTGACTGGTCTAATATGCTGTTGATTTGATCTCCACGGCCCATGACCTTGTTTTTTAACTACTTTCCAAAAGTTCTAAGAGTCAAATAATTGGTGTAGCAGATGTTCAAGAGTGAAATCTTCCATTGAACCTGGTATATGACTCATAAGAGGTGACTTACTGTGAAGGTGTGTAACTTACTGTGAAGTTACTGTAAGTCACTATCAGTTGCAAATCTGTAAAATTTCTTCTAGGGTGAATCAAAAGGATGTTGTGAAACCTCTAATTTCATAACAGTCAATATCAGGGGTCAAGAGCAGTTATTAACGCAATGTTAGTGTTTCACACAATGCAATAGACAGGTAAACTAATTTTGGTTAAAACTTTAAGATTTTGTAAATTAAAAAAAAAAAAATATATATATATATACATTTTTGTAACATTTGTCTGGAGTATTCAGGATAGGCCTGCATGTATACATTTTATTTTCTTTATTGATATATAATTTTAATTTTATATATATATATATATATATATATATATATGAATAGCTGCAAAAGTGCCATCAGAATTTTTTTTCCTTAAATATTTTTCTCAGGCTCCTCTATTTTTGTTCAGTTATTTCATTATAATGGCAATAAAAAATTACATATTCATTGCTAATAAAAAGTTAAATTAACGTATCGGCGTATCTACACATAGGGGTCTAATAAAAATGGGGTTATGGCTTTTTTATCCTATTTCTGTAATTATGTTATTCTGTGTCTTTTATATTAACTGTTTATTATTTTACAAAACGTAGAGTAAATATGATAAGGGAGCTATTAATGAGCTTTAAAACCATTATCAGTTGTAGCATGTATCAGATTGTGAACCGTGAGACCTTTGCATGACACTGTTTGTGATATTAGCATGTGAAAGGTGATGTGTATTTCAGTTTGGATTAGACTGTTACTATCGTTATGTTGGGTAAACATGCTGTGAGCCACATGCCTTAACCCACAAAGCCTGTTTTGCCCCTCAAAGCAGTATGAACAACAAATGATATCCTCATTTGTTCGCTGATGTCGTTTTTTTGGCTCGTCTGTTTTCCAAATTTGAATGACATTTACCGTTAGCGGTGAATCAGCTGGGTAGTTCTACAGTAATACTCACAGAGCCAGTTGATCTTGCTCTGCCACTTAACGGAGTTTACATTTAACGGTGGCCCAACAACGTTTTTTCCCACAATTAAGATACACACGTGGTGATGCAATCCAAGGATTAAGAGTCAGTTGTTTACTTGTTTGACACACCTTTTCACAAGTAAGGGAATCGGTGACTGGCAATGACCGTGTGAGCACCCTGCAGCAATGTCATTCATCATATCTAAAGTCACACGGGCATGTGTTCTTCTTTTTTACAGGACAGCCCAATCTGAGAAGCGAAGACAGATTTCGCCACATGACCAGCGACAGGGTGCGGATGCGCCCTGCACATCCCTTGAAGCGCAAGCACAGTTCTGAGAGAGGACGGACACTTGAAGAGAGGTAATGGACCGTGTAGCATCCCACATGGAACCAATACCCAGTAGAATAACACGGACCAAGGAGAATTTAGTTTGCTCATTTTATTTTTACTTTCTGTTTCAGAAGAGAGAGGGCCCTCAGCAAGAGTATGGCCAACAGTGCCCGCAGATCGTCTGGGTTCAGTATTCCTGAAAGCCCCACATCCACATGGAGCCCAACGGCCAGCCCCACTCACCTGATCCCCAGCCCAGTGTACTCCACCCCAGTCATGGACGAGCCTCTGGCCCTAATCAAGAAACCACGCCCAGAACCAGAGAAAGCAGAGAGCCAAAACAAAACCACCACAGTCAGACAAATACAGGTGAGTACTAGTACTGCTAAAGCAACTGAGCTTATGGCATGATTCAAATTAAAATGCAATGTTTATTAGCAAAATGTATTATTTTTATTTTTATTAGCAGTAGTAAATTAACCATTTAAATAAAAATTGAATGATTTAAAAATTAAGTAATAACGATAAAGATATTATATACATCTAATATCTGATTTTAAGGTGTAACATAACATCATATGTTGTTCTTATCATATCGTATCATAATTATTACTTTATATGTGTATGTAAATGTAATAACTACTTATTTAATTTTAAAAAATATAATAAAATTATGTATAATATTTTATATATTTTATATATATATATATATATATTTGACTATTATTTGCATATATACATTGTACTATTTATATACAATTATTGATAAACAATAATGGTTAATAATAATAATAGGAATAGAAATTGATAATATTAATGAATAAAATTAAGTGTATATATAAATAGCAACAGCAATTATTATATATAATAAATAAATATTACATTAAATATTAGATTTAATAAATGTAAATATATGATGGATAAATAGGGCACAATATAACCTACTGATTTAATTAACTATTAATTAACATGACTGATAAAAATAATAGTACTAAATACATTTACAATTTATTAACATGTGTACAGTTGACAGAATATTATATCTAATTGATGTATTACTTATTTTAAATTATTTTTAAACTTATTTTAAGTTTTAAAATATTTCGAATTTTGTGCATGAGAAATATTTGTAGATCTTCTATACATTATCCGTGGATTAATATGGTATCAAAGTATGTGAATCTTTTCAGACATTAGCCAAACAGTGTTCTTGCTGTAGGGTTCAAAGCCGGATGGTAATTCATAATTAAAAAAACAATTTGTGGCTATTCCATCCTCAGCAATACGTGCTGACTGAACACGTTCTGTGTATCATACCGTCCTCTTCTTAGAGTCTGTCCTGAGGCTGCTGCAGTCTGTTCATCCTCACTCACTATCTATGAGACACAACAGACTGCAGAAAGGCACTTTTGTGTTCCTGAGAGATTGGCTCTTTAGAGTGTGGACAGGCCTCTGCCTGTCTCAGATATGCAATCCAGCCGGATTCAGGGAGAAAATGTGAGCAATGGGTGGAGGAATGTTGTCAACAAGTCTCAACACACAGTGCTCTTGTTGACCTGCTAGTGGCATCAGGGCTGAGGGAGAATTAGTCTGGAACCACCAACCACAAACATAACTGTCCGTCTCGTCATTTTAGTTTCCCTTTTTCCATCAGTTTTTTTATTAGTCATTTCGAAAGCTGGGTAATTGATGGATGGATAGGGTGAAAAAAAGCATTGCGACAAAGATTTGCTGACCTTTGTTGTTTTTTTCAGATACGGCCATCTGTCATCACCTGTGTTTCCTCTGCAACAAGGTCAACAAAAAAAGACTGCTGCAACCACCCCACCAGTAAGTAAAAAGCTGCAAAAGAGCTTGACGCTCCTCCTTTAACATGTCCATGCAGATCTTTTCATCACAGCGAATAGTTCTCGAACAACATCATATGATTCTGTCTCTCTACAGCTGTTACCCAGCACAGTTATGACCACGTTGAAGAGCATTTCCAGAGGAGCCTGGGGATGAACTACCACAGAGCCACCTCCATCAGCGTGTCTGTAGATGACCACTTTGCCAAAGCGCTGGGAGATAAATGGCTCCAGCTCAAAGCTTCATCCTCCTCCTGCCATTCATCCTCTTCCTCGTCTTCTTCATCTCCACCCAGCAGTCCCACCTTCATCCACTCGCCCGGCTACAGCCAGAGTCCCAAAAGAGCTCGTAAAGATTCAGTCAGTCCTACCACGACCACACCAAACCTATGGTCTGACAAATGAAGACGAGAGCTGAATAAAATGTAGATATGACCAAATGGACTCAAGACGCATGTGTTTCTGCTGTAAAAAGCAAAAAGGGAGACTGTGCGATAAATTGATATGTTGTAAAAGTTGTCATGAGCAAATGAGGAATCGTCTTTAAAAGGGAGATTTTCAAAGTCTGACCTTTTTCAGATCGTTTTATGGTAGCTAAACATAGTTGGAGTTGGCTTTTGTCATTGGTTTTGTGGGTACCACTGGTTTTTATGTGTTGACTGTGATTGCACTGAATATTAATAGTAACATTTCATCATCTGTTGTAAGCTTTCTTTCGATTATCCATGCGTATTTATATTAGGCTGTCTACCAGGATCTTGTAACCTAAAAGGAGCACTGAGCAAAACAGACCAAGACTTAGTAGGTCGGCAAGTTTCATGTTTTAATTGAAAACAAATGCTTGAAAAAAAGAGGTGGGTAACTGTTTGGCATCTCTATATGGAATCTCTATGCTGTTCATTTCAATCCCTCTGTAAATTTTAAGCTTTTATACTGCTGTAAATATTTGTAATAAACACTCTTTTTTTTAAAATGAATAAGTTGTATTTTTTTCCTTTTTTTTTTTTAATTATTCCTAGTCTGGTTGTGAATAAATAATCCAGATACCGTTGGAAGCAAGGACACACTAAATTTAATATTTTACATAAATATTGATAATAAGAAATAATTCCGGAGCCCCAAATCAGTACATCAGAATTATTTCTGAAGGATCATGTGACACTGAAGACTGGAGGAATGGGTGCTGAAAATTCAGCTTTGTGTCACAGAAAAGCATTTCTTTTTCAAAGTATTTTAAAATACATATTTTTAATTCACAAAATTTCAGTTTTTACTGTATTTTTGATCAAATAAATGCAGTCTTATTTTTAAAAACATTAACAGTAGCTTAAATCTTTACAGTAAGCTGCTCCAGCATTTTAGATTTGTTTTTCTAATCCCTCATCAAACTTGTTCTGCCACTTTTATTAATCAAATTAATTCATGATGGTTAAACTGCTGTTTCACCCCACAGAAAAGAATTCAAATATGATAGAATCAAAAAACAAATACAGCAAGCGAACAACATTATAGGTCAACCTATTTTCTGAATAATCAACATTTCTTTGAACGCAGAGCAAATAGTTAAATGAAGTTCATTCATCAATATAGGTCTTTCCCAGGTCTATTTTCAGAACAGTGCTGACATTAGATTTGTTTCACTCTTGCTATTCTAAATGACCTTAGACTTAAGGGTCATGCAGTATTTTTGTCTTCACCAGAAATCAATAGACAATATGTTTATGTAAATGATCGTTATGAGAGGGTAAAATTAGTCAGAGCACCCGTGTCATCCTTTCAGAGTCCAGATTCAGGCTTGTTAACTTACCTTGCCGGCAGCAAAATTGCAAATAGATTTGACCTTCTTATATTGTTTATGATAAATAGGAAACAGTTGGAAAACAACTTCCATGCCTGCTAAAAAATTATCAACTGCCAGTTAGATCAGATGCAAAAACTTGTCAATCACAAGATCAAGTTCAAGAAGCTGAGAAACAGGTTTGAATGAAGATTTGCTGGCACAAAAGCCCAGTAAAAGTCATTGAACGGAGTTCAAAGAAGTCTTGTTGTTGCCAAAAGCCCTGCCTTCTATACTCTGTTGCAGGCTTGACTGGCCTCATACAGGGGAGAGTCTAGTATTTCTCAGAGAACAAAATGTGACTCATGCTCAGTGCCTAAGATCTCATGGTGTTGCAGTAACATGATGTCCTTGTGGAATGTGGACACCTCAAGGCAGCTTTAAGTCACATGAAAGGATAGTATAGATGACATCATGTTTAGCAGATCAGATCCGTAGAAAATGTAACCAAAGCGTAAACAGCAAGATTAACGATACTGTATATACAAGATTTATATACAAAATTTGCATACTCTTATGGCACATATGTGCACATAAATGCTGCTAAATTTAGAATATGTGTAAAAATAAAAAATTACAATAATGTACCTAACAAGAAGTGTTACATATGTTACAACATTTATTAAACATTAGTTGGTAACTGTTCACTGTTAAATAATATTACCACAGGTTCATTATCAATATCATAATTAATATTATAACATACAATGTTTTATTTTCTATATTGTATTAGTAAATGTCAAATTATGTTGCCTATGTATATGTTTATGTTTCCTTTGAGCATCCATGTTGTCTCAGGTGTCTCTTCTACAATCCATCAGGAGAAATAAAAATAGAAACCTGAAAAACCTGACAGGGAGACAACTGTAGATAGACGTAAGATGAGACTGAACATAATTACAATTAATGCAGATATTTCAGAAAAATTCGGCAAGGTTGATGAAAACGGTTTGAGTTCATATTGAAATCTCTGAATTTTGATTGCAGACTTCTGATCACAATTTTAGATATTTTTTTAAATGTCTGTTAAAACTCTAGAGGAGACATGTCAGTTTACTACAGTCTGGATACAATTCAGGAAAACCAGCAAAATGCTCTGTTTAATTGCATTGAAGTTTGGAGGAACATTCTCCTTTCCTATTGGACTTTGAATGTAAGAAATGTGCCATTAGTCATTAGCTTTTGAATGAGAATTAATCATAAAACATTCATTCATCTCTTAATAATAAAATAAGTGCAGAAACTCATATTTGTCACTGTAGGTAGCATCATTATGCCCTCTCTGCAGCTGAAGGTCTAAACATGCATTTATGCTGTCATTTTGGCTCTGTTATCGTGCATGTCAGCTCTGCTGTAATTGAGCCCCGTCCCTCAGGCTACACATACTGTGGCTTGTCGTAGGGTGTTCTTATAATTCCTCGAGTCAGGGTGGGGGTCTGCGTGGGCCGCTCTGAACTCTGAATATCATCCTTAAACAATAATCATGGTTTGAATCAGCATTTAAAATGGATCAAAAGTTTTAATGATGTTTTCAGAGGAGAAGCAGGTTTTTTAAAAGACCGCACCCTCCTATCCTTGTCAATGCATGTGTTGAAACAGATCCCTTCTGACATCAGTCATTGCCTTACATTTTATATTCATTTCAGGACTAGGGTGGTACCCTAAAGAAGCGTACTAAAATAGAAAAAAAAAAAAAAACAACTCACATTTTCCAGTGCAATGTGAAAAATAATTGCACACAATGGTAGCCTCAGTCAGGGAATCTGATGGATGTTTTTTTTACAAGACATTTTCCAAAAGAGGATAAATAGAGAGAATACGGCTGTATGAAATGTTGAATCTATTCCAGCCATTGTATTAAAAACACCCTCACAACAGTGTTTTGATTTGCTAGCTTACAATGTTAATAAATATGCTTATTTAAAATAAACACACACATATATTTTGGAAAAAATGCCACAATCATAAATTTCATAAATGCAAGTTCACGAATAAAACACGGTGTGCTGACTAAAGTAATGCTTTACATCAACAGTTACAGACAATTTGAATAAAGAAAAGATTTTAAAGTTTGTCAGCTCTGTTTGATATTTTAAAAGTCCAACCCTTGAACGTGCATTACTTGCTTTTTTCTGTGGATAAGTATTGTCATTTTTCAATAAATCTTCTTGCAGGTCACCTGGATACATTAGCTGGCCGCGAGTGACTCTTGAATCATTGAATCATTCATTCACGCGCACTGATTCACTCAGGAACACCAGATGTGTTTTGTTGCTCGGAGACGCTCAACAATTCTGTTGTGGCGGACTGTAAGTATTGTGTCTAAAATGAATGTTGTCATATAATAGTAATAATGCTAACTTATTTTTTATTGAATTGCTGTATAAGACAATAGTCCACTCGCACGCGAGCTATCCTATGTTTATCCTATCTACTTTTGCTCGCGTGAAATTGATATTCTTATTTCGATTGTGTAGACACTTAGATATAGGCTTATTTAATAATCACACCAAAACATACAAGTGATATTTAAACTATTTAGTGTTTGGAGAGAAAGTGGATAGTCAGAGCCTTCTGATTGATGCAGACTCGGCCTTTATGTGTTGTGCAGCACTCCCTGCATTATTCCAGTAATTAAATGTTCATGCTTCTGAGTCACTTCCGTAGGATTACAGTTCAAAAAGACATTCAACCAAACCTTCGCATTCCCACCTTTACAGGTCTGACAGACAGGTAAGTCAGCACCAGCACAGTCTGTGACACATCAACTGTCTGCACCTCTTCTCTTCTCACTGCTCCTCAGGCTTGGCAGCGTTACTAGGGAGGCCAGGCAACATATGTGTGATTAATTCACTTCATGAAAAAGTTTGAGGACTTTTTACTGTTTTCTTTTTTCATATCACTCTTCGCCTTGGCACTTAAGTCAGGGCGGCACAAGCCGAAGCTGTAGTCAGGGGTTTTTTGGGGGGGGTTTGCAAGTGTACCATACAGGCCGCAGCAAGCCTTTTAGGTAACACACAATATATGCACAAATACACACGCAGACATTCCTCGCTTCTGAGAAAATTGCTTTAAGTGATCCTACCGATCCTGTTTGGCAAGGGAATGGAGGGAGGGAAGGGGTGGACAAAGGAACGACAGATGGAGGGAAAAAATGAGGAGAGATGTAATGATAGACAGTGTGTTCCTTGTGAACTACTTTTAAGAGGTTTATTTGCATGTTGAATCAGGTTTTTTTAACTGTTACGGTTCTGTTTTGTTTTACCGTGGAAATAATCGCATGCCGTTGGTTATTTTGAGAATCTGTAATGAGGAAATATAATGGAAAAAACTGTGGAAATGCACGTACAAGGTTCCCCCTTTGTTTGGTAATGAGGTTTGCACCAGTTTGCATTTGTAAATGAGTCCTATTTTCATATGAATTAGTGTTTGTTAATTAGGAATTTGAATTGAAATTGTATTGAATTACATGGATAAAGACATGTAAATAAAGTTCATGGAGCATAGCCTGAAAGAGAAATCAGGGATATAAACTAGCTATAGGTCTAATATTCTACCGTATGAGTATGAGATTACTGAGTTTGGAACAAATTCCTCTGGTCTTTTTTATCCTTTGTTATTTTTTTTAGTAAGTATGTAAGATTAAATATTAAAACCAGCAGTAAAATATCACATTAAGAACATCAGAAATAAAAAATAAAAAAAAACTTTTAATGCACAATAAATAGTTTGATTATGAAAGAATGTAACCTAAATTGAAAATAAAACATGGACAAAGAGAGGTTTCTTTTTCTACCATGTTGGGGACTTTCCATTGAAATTTTATACCGAACTGATGATATTTCTATCACCGTTACCCTCACAAAATTGTTGAACATTTACATTTTCAAAATGATTAACTCATTGTCTTCATAGGGACTTGCTGATCCCCACAACATAGGTGATTTCAGGTTTTACTAACCTTATGTTAATTGGCTTTATTTTACTGTTTCCCCTCTATTTTACTGGCATCTAGTGGCATGGTATTTGTATTGCAGAGCTTTTCTGTGTAATCGCCGAAAATTGAAAACCAATGTGTCATATAGCCTGCTGGTCAGAGATATACTGTTGGGAAATGAGTTGCATTGTGGATAAACATCTGCTATGGTAACGAAAGTTTAAAGGTTTAATCCCCACAAATAATAATCTATAAAACATCACCACAGTGGCAATGCAATGACTGCACACACAAAAAAAAAAAAGTCAGCAAAAATGGATAATTAATAATAATAATCCATTTTATTTGAGATGCCTTTCAAGTCACAAGAGGTCATCGTACATCAGGAACAATAAATAAAACAACAATAAATAGCAATAAAGAGCCATATCAATAAACCATAAAGGTAGCGAGAATGGAGAGAAGAGAAGAGGCCAGGATTTGAGAGCAGATATTGATCGTGTAAGCCGTGGGTGTATTAAGAAGACCCGGTGAGGAGGAACGAAGGGTTCGAGAAGGAGTGTAGGGCTGAATGAGATCTGAAAGATAAGTTGGAGTAAGGTTATGAAGAGTTTTATACAATAAAAGAAGAATTTTAAATTCGATGCAAAATTTAATGGGGAGCCAATGAAGCTGTTGAAGTATCGGGTGCTAGTGTGTTGCATAAGTAGAGTTCAATTCAATTCAAATTTATTTGTAGAGCGCTTTTCATGATACATTTCATTGCAAAGCAGCTTTACAACAGAGTAATGTTTACAGTAAATGTAGTAGTAGTTT
>JAUMHP010000055.1:10118731-10132540 GCA_032361065.1 Enteromius trimaculatus | reverse complement strand
GGGGAAACGTCAGTACTCCGGCGAAGGTTCCCGCTGCAATGAGCCAGAGAGCGCCACAGAGGCGCGACTGGTGACACCAGGATTAGTTTTCCTATATATGCACATAATAAGCAAACTATATAAATAAATAAACCCATGCATAGCTTTTCATTAAACTTAAAAACCCCATGCATTTTTATTCACAAACTAAATGTTTAGTGTACTTTATGTTGTTACTAGCAAATTAAAAAAAAAAAAATCTTTCTTTTTGTATTTTTATATAAATATGGTACAAGATTATTCTATGTAAATTAATGTGATATTTGAGTTAGGTCACAACAAGTAATCTAAAAGTAGTCTGGTCACCTAACATATGTAATGTAATAGATTATATTACTAACTACAATTTTGTAAGTCTACCCAGCTTTTTGTATTGCCATAATTTAATTAATATGCTTTAAAAATGACATATTTTCCCCTGGTTTGTCACATTTAGATTCTGTTTCAAAGGAGACACTAATCAATATTAAATACTGTAATAAAGATAATGACCTCTTTAAGAATCACAGCAAAGATTGACGTGTAAATCGTTGGTCACTGACTAGGAAATACACTACTAAGTTTGTGTGTTTGTTTTGCTCATCAAGGCTGCATTTATTAGATTAAAAATGCAGAAAAAACTGTAATATTGTGAAATATTATTTCAATTTAAAATAACTGTTTTCTGTGTGAATATATTAATAAAATGTATTTTATTCCTGTGATACAAAGCATCATTACTCCAGTCTTCAGTGTCACATGATCCTTTCAGAAATTATTCTAATATGCTGATATGATTTATTACTTGAATTGTCAATGTTGGAAACATTATATTTATATAATATATTTTATATAACATAACATAATATATTTTTTGGAACCTGTGATTGTTTTTCTGTCTCAGATTTCTTTGATGAATAAAAAGTAAAAAACAACATAATATTTTACCAAATATAAAACATTTCTAAAATGTAAATCATGCTTTGATTTTTTTGATCATTTAATAGATCCTTTCTTAATAAAAGTATTAATTTCTTTCAAAGAAGAAAGAATAAAAATGTACTGATCCCAAACTTTTAAACAGTAGTGAAACAGTAAACTACTGTAACAGTAGTTCTGAACATTATTATCCATTTTAAATTAATGCTTCTCTTTTTAATATTTTAATGATCAAAGAATCCTAAAAAAAAAACTATTAAGCAGCTCAACTGTTTCCAACACTGATAATAAAACATCAGCATATTACAATGATTTCTGAAAGGATCATGTGACACTGAAGACTGGAGTAATGATGCTTTGTATCACAGGAATAAATTACATTTGAAAATATATTCACACAGTAAACAGTTTTTTTTTTAATGAAATAATATTTCACAATATTACAGTTTTTTTCTGGATTTTTAATCTAATAAATGTAGCCTTGATGAGCAGAGTAAACATCTTTATAAACCATTAAATATCTTACTGACCCCAAACTTTTGAACAGTAGTGTAGTTTTCATGACATTTTGTGTTGACACTTCCTTAGTGCAGGCTCCTCCGGTCTACCCAAATGGGCTTTAAAGTTTGATCCAAAAATATCTGTCTCTTTCCTTAATCAAGCTGAGAAGGCATTTTCCATATCAAACATACCATCCGTCACTTTAAAACGGTAAATAATTACATGAAGAAAGATGTCAGCAGTTCAGTGTCCATCATAGCATTCCGTCCATGGCAAAGTTGCTGATGATCATAGATGTGTGTCATGGAAAAAAAAACGGATGTTCATTAGTGACTGATAATGAACTTAGAGTGCTGTGAACTAATAACTGATTAGACGTTGGTAAATGTGTAAAGATTCATCCTGTTCTGAGTCTAAAATGGTTTTCCACTAACAAAGCTATTTGTCTTAATGAATAAGGGCATGCTAATAAGAACAATTAGGTGTAATATATACAGCAATGAGACTAATATTACAGAATTATTGTGATCTTTTTTAACTGTTCTTTTATTCTCGTTTTATGGCCTTCTAAATGCTTCTGAAAATATATAGTCCTTGAAACAACTTTCCAGACCTGCTATATTAAGAGGCATCTGTGAATAAGCGCTTGTAAAACACAAGTTATGTAATATTTATTTCATAATGTTATAAGTGTATGGTCATGTTTCATAGAGAAAACTAAAAAAGAGGCACATGTGTCTACATGAGGGGACACATGACAAAATATTAAGTGCAATTGGTTATTTGGTGCAAACTTCTGGCTAACCATTAAAAGTCTTAGCTTTTCAGAGAAGTCTCATGATCGTGTGGAGGTGTGGCTCTCTTCACTCCCCCCTCCTTCTCTGGTAATTATATATAACAGACAGGACTGAGCTACAGTTAGGAGAGTTGTGGAGTTAAAGCTTAAGAAAGCTTATTACCTTGTGTGCTTTACACAGAAACTGAGAAACTGGTTATTAATCATTTTAACACTGACGATCAAGCAGAAGTCATTCAGTGCATTTGGTGAGTACTCTTGTGTCGTTTCTTTTCTGTTTTATCTGACAGTTTGTGTTGGGTTGCACCGGGGTACAGCACTATTTATTCAACGCTGTATTTTAACTTTAGGGCAAAGGTGATAGGATGTTTGTCATTTAATAAATCATTAATTTTCATTAATGTTAGCCGAAAAGAGCCTGATGAAGTGAGTAATGTTAGTCTTGAGACTTAGAAATGCAGGCCATCAGTTGTCCGTGTCTGACAACACTCAGACCTGACACTTCAATAATTGAAAAATTAACAAATTATAATTATATACAGTCTTCTTGTCCATGTAAATGTGGCAAGGAAACATCATAAAGCAGGTCTTCTGTGCGAAGTCAGACACCGGTTCTCGTAAAATAATAAGTAATTCAACAAGTCATTCATCTACTTCTCTAAGAAGCATGTGCTTAAGTGTTAATATGAAGCTGAAGTTGGTACGTTTCTTTGATGTCTGAAGGCACTTATGTAATAGTCTGTGTTACAAAGTTGCCATCAAAATATCAAAAGTATTTCCAGGCACATAATCAAATAGCATGCTTAATGAAGCATTATTAAGCCTCTTTTTTCCAAATGAATATGGCACTTTGTTTTGGAAATTCCTTGCTTGAATGACTGCTTACACCTTCACACAATAGAGCTTAATGTCTCTTAGTAAGTTTTTTGTAAAAAATATTATTTTTATGGTAGATAAACAATATGCCTTGCTATCAGATTTTTAAGTAAATGGGAACTGAAACTACCTTAAGTCTCTATTTCATCTCTAATTTGTCTCTTTCTTTTCCAGAATGTACGGTCGATCACTCCTAAGATCTAGTCCACAATGGATGTCTCCGTCTGTGTAGCCACCCAAAGCCAATGCAAAGACCTTACCCTTATTAGTATATGTAGCTAACAGTTGCTTTTTACTTCTTGCTACTGTCACTGTTTGTTGAGCTAGACAAGGAATAGTCTGTAATTTTTAACTTAATTTGGATATTTATTTATTTATTCAGAAAAAATACCTCAATAATCCAACCCAGTTTAATTCGCGGTAGGCCAGACGTTGAGTTACTCTCCAGCAATGGAATCCACTACACTAGCATCCCTAGCATCTGTTACAATGCTAACGGCGGCCTCACATACAGACATGTCTGATGTTCTCTGGCTGCTGGTGCTGGGCTTCGTCATCGCTTTCATCCTGGCGTTCTCTGTGGGTGCCAACGATGTTGCCAATTCCTTCGGTACAGCAGTGGGTTCTGGGGTAGTGACCCTGCGCCAGGCCTGCATCCTGGCCACCATCTTTGAGACAGTGGGTGCCATACTTTTGGGGGCCAAAGTCAGCGAGACTATCCGTTCGGGTATCATCGATGTGCACATGTACAACGGCTCAGAGGCTGTGCTGATGGCTGGCTCTATCAGTGCCATGTTTGGTGAGTACAAACTTGATTTTAAAGTGATAGTTCACCCATCGTTGTTCCTCGATAGTTTCCTCGTTGTTCCAAACCATTATGGGTTGTTTTAGATCCCTTTGACTTTCATTGCTATCTTTCTCCTTCAAATCCTTCTTCCGCTTAAAGCCAATATATGTTTCAACACATCCAAAATGTCCATCATAGTCACAGGAGATTGCGATTCAGCTGAATCCAGTAAATTGCGAGCATCTACCCTAGGTGGAAATTTATCATGTTTTCGTGACTTGTGTTGGTCATGTCAAAAGTTTACAGTGTGTTTGTTTTTGTCCTGTTACAGGATCTGCTGTTTGGCAGCTCGCAGCTTCGTTCTTGAAACTCCCCATCTCTGGAACACACTGCATTGTGGGTGCCACAATCGGCTTTTCCATGGTTGCTAGAGGTCATCAGGGGGTCAAATGGCTGGAATTGCTCCGCATTGGTATGCGAAACTGAGGATTTTGGAGATTTTGCGTATAAGCGTGCTTAGTCAGATTACGTGAGTCAGTTAATGGAAAGAGAATATTTTCCCATGTGACCGCAGTAGTAGTAAGCGAAAAGACCACCAGCGTGATTTAATGCAGATTTCTTAGTTTTATTATTTTTTCACATGAGATCTATTTATAGTACAGAACATTTTGGACCATACAGACAGGAAACAGTCCCATGCTTATCCCTGGTGACTTGTTGGGTGTTTGTTGATACTCGGCATACAGCCCTGAGAAATTTTGGGCCATACAGTTTTAAGATAAGAGAGAAGAACATCGCTGTTTAGATGTTACATGATGCTTAATTGTGTAATCTTTTGATTTATGCGTTCCAGTTGCTTCTTGGTTTCTTTCTCCTCTTCTCTCCGGCATCATGTCTGCCATTCTATTCTACTTTGTCCGCAAGTTCATCTTGAATAAGGTAAAAAGCAAATCTGAGCTCACCTGTAACATAATGCGACAGTGTCTGTTTTGGTACTGTTTAATCTCTTGTTGTTGTCAATAACAAAAGAACATAAGCTTTTGATCATGTGCTAAATGGCAGTACTATCATGTGCTCCTCCAGGAAGATCCAGTGCCCAATGGTTTAAGAGCATTACCAGTTTTCTATGCTGTTACTATGGGAATCAACCTGTTCTCCATCATGTTTACTGGAGCACCAAGTAAGCTTTTGTTTTCTCGAAGTCATTTATTTAATGTAATTTTTATATTGAATTTCCATTTTTAAAGAAACATATCCTTTAAAATATTTCGGTAAGTATTTCTATTGTATGAAAATTGTATTGTATGAATATTTATGAATTGATTTTCTAAATTGAAATTTATTTTAAAGGAGGATGTATCAAATTTTGCTTTTTGGGTAACATTTTGTTCCCAAATCATGATCACATGTCATGATCATAGTGCATGCAAACAGGACCCGTCCCTAATTTATCATTAATTAACACCCTGTTAATTGACTTTCACTTTCACAAACACATACAAAGGCTGGTGGATTAAACACAGCACAAAATATTGCTATTGATTATAGCGAACGCTACTGTCTGTGCAGTTTGTTGATGTAATAATACAATTATGAAATATAATTTTGGTCCAAGTCCAACAATCTGTACCCATAAGCACACTTCAGTGGGATCATGATGTACTGAAGATAAAAAAGCCACTGTGAACCAACAGTTGACCTAGACTCTGTGTACTAATCAGCGGACCACAGGACCGCCCTCTTCGTGGTTATCTATTGAGCCATGCACATGACCAAGTTTGATACCGTTAGTGGTTCTCTACTTTCAAAGGAACTGGAAATTAACTTAGTTATAATGATAAAAAAACTTTCACTGTATATCCTCCTATTTCACCCTCATTTTAAACAGAAAATTGTTTAACCGCTTGCATATCTCACTGCAGTGTTTTGTCAACACATAGCCTTACAACAGACTTAATTCTGGAGGAAAAACATGCGATTGTCATGCTATCGCACTCATCCACAAGTTACTTTCATTCATTAACAAATGTTTGATCCCATTTTTAACCCTAATTTGAGAAAGCTAATATCTTTTCAGGAGGAATGTAAGACTTCAGTGTGAGAATGTGGAATATGTAGCACTTTTTAGCACTAAACATGTTCTAATTCTTTTAACCGGTTCTTCTCTATATTCTACAGTGTTAGGATTTGATAGGATACCATGGTGGGGTACTCTGCTGATTTCACTGGGCTGTGCTCTTCTTACTGCTGCGGTGGTCTGGTTCATTGTCTGTCCACAGTTAAAGAAGAAGATAAAAAGTAAATATTTATTTATATACCCTGTTTACTGCAGCATTCATTTTAAAATCCAAAAAAGCATGGAATTCTGTGTAGTTGTAAAGTCATTCAGTAAAGATGCAGATATTTTAAATACATAAAAAATGACAGTAAAGATGTTTAATATGTTACAAAAGATTACTATTTCATAAATGTTCTTTTAAACTTTGTAATTATTAAGCCCTTGCTCATGGAACAATGATACAATAATATCTTTGTAAAAGTTTCTAATAAACTACTTCATTGACTTTCTGATTTCTGTAATTATTTCCACCTTTTCAGGTGAGAATATTGCCGACACTAGTGGGACACAGCTGATTGAGAAGAAGCCATCCTCTAACGGCCCCGTGACCTATCCTGCCCCACCTCGAAGCTACTCTCCTGTTCCACTGACACCCCCTGCTGACAGCAACAAGGTGGCCTTTGACATCGGCGGTTCGGCAGAAACCGACCTGGACAATAAAGAATTCGACACCAAAGATTTGGATTGCACTCACGGTCAGCCTCTTGAAATTCTAAATACACTTAATTAAATGTGTTTTAATAAACTGATCCTCTTTTGACTAAATTACTAATTCTTCAATCTACAATTTCATTGTAGCTTTAAATGGCAGTGCTGGAATTGCTGTCCCAGACTTGAGCGGAGGCCAGTTTTACACCGTACACAAAGATTCTGGAATCTACAAGGATCTACTTCACAAACTTCACCTGGCCAAGGTGGGCGAATGCATGGGAGAGGCTGGAGAGAAACCCATCCGCCGCAACAACAGCTATACTTCTTACACCATGGCCATCTACGGAATACACGGGTCGTTGAAGGAGGGCGAGGGAAGCCGGACTGGACTGGACGGAGAGAAAAGGCGCTCGCGCTATGACAGCTATAACAGTTACTGCACTGCGGTGGCTGATGGAGAAGTTGCTGCAGTAGACGGAGCTCTGGAAGTGGAGATGGGAGACGAGACCATCGGAGGAGACTCGGTGGAAGAGGAAATAGATGAGCTTGAGATAGACAAGCCAGAGGTGTCCACGCTCTTCCAGTTCCTGCAGATTCTCACTGCCTGCTTTGGATCGTTTGCGCATGGGGGGAATGACGTTAGGTATGTGACATTATAAACCTTATTTGTCCAAAATAATTCAAAATAAAAATGAACAGTCAATTTAAATGTCACCCCATTGAGTTAAACACTTATTTTAAATAGTAGTAATATGTCACCGACAGTATAACTCTTTAAACTGCATATTTATCAAAACAATTTAGCATTGGTGAGTATAATCGACTTCAGCTTTTCATTTGTAGCTTTAAAACGTACAACTTTAGCTTTACACTGCGAAAATGCTTTCCTAACTTAAATGTTTTGTTTTGTTTTCAGCCCAATTTTCTAAAAATTCTTAAATCAAGAAGGTATTTCTAGATTATTTAAAAATTGTGTTTTCAGAGAAAAAAAAGTCTAAATTAAGTGAGCTTTCGCTTGTCTAGAAAATCCTTCTTGATTTAAGAATTTATAGATATATTGGCTGGAAACAAGACAAAAAATTATATGCTAGAAATGCATTTTTACATTGTAAAACATAAATAGGCTTTCTTATCAACCCTTAAACTTTACATATTAGTGTATATCTTTCCCTTTCTTTCCCTTTTTCCGCATTGTTTTATAGTGACGACAGTTCTCGTCTCTAACTGATAACATTACCCATCATTTCTCTCCTGCAGTAATGCGATTGGCCCTCTTATTGCACTCTGGCTGATCTATGAAAGCGCTTCTGTAGCCCCCAGTGCTCCCACACCAATTTGGTTGCTCCTGTATGGAGGAGTGGGTATCTGTACAGGACTCTGGATTTGGGGTCGGCGGGTCATACAAACCATGGGCAAAGACCTGACTCCCATCACTCCCTCCAGGTAACAAGCTGCTAATACCCTGACGTTTCGTACCTCCTCTAAGCAGAAACTGATAAGAGCGCTTATTTGTGGGATCAGGCTTTATAGTTCAGTTTTATCATCGCGGTTCTCATGAGGCTTAAGGGCCGGTTCCCACTTTCTTATCTCTATTGACTCTATTAAACAAACAGTTTAACAACACTCCATGTCTCATGGAAATTCCCTCAAGCACCACAGCAGTAAAGAAGATTTGTCTTGTCTTTATTATTATGACATTTTGACAATGACGCAGTATTTTTTTCCATTCAAACAGTCCTTTGCTGTGTTTAAAGATGCTTATAGAGCTTATTATAATCATCATGTCTGTCTTGCAGCGGGTTTAGCATTGAGCTCGCCTCCGCTATAACTGTGGTTGTCGCTTCTAACATCGGACTCCCGGTCAGCACCACTCATTGCAAGGTGGGTTACTTACTAGTATTAAATCCATACAGTTGTAATTTGTAATAACAAATGTCTAATTCTATTATCTTCTTTGTATGTGTGTTTATGAACAGGTTGGATCAGTGGTGTCGGTTGGCTGGCTCCGCTCCAGGAAGGCTGTTGATTGGCTTCTGTTCCGGAATATCTTTATCGCTTGGTTCGTGACCGTGCCAATTTCTGGTCTCATTAGTGCTGCTATAATGGCACTCTTCTATTATGTTGTATTGCCTCTGACCTAATGTTTTATAGTAAACCATTACATTAACTCCTTGTAAATACTTAGACTTTTGGGCCTCAACTATGGAATGCCCCTTTGTCCTGTCCCATCATCTATACTGTACATAGCAAATCAAAGACTGTGTATGTTTGCACATCACACTCATACTCTGTGATTTTTGTACATGTTTAAGGTGCTTAATAGTGTTAGGAAATAATTTTGTAGCCATTAAATGTGTGAGATATGTAGTATAACAGTGTTTATTTAGTTTTGGGCCTCACATATTTTTGTGAAGAAAAATATTGTTAGACTAGAATAAAATTCTGCTTAAATTTTTGGCAATGAAAATGTATATTCTGAGCTGTAAGGCAGTATTTTATTTATGAAACAATATATATACTTGCATGACATTTTAAATAAATCATGTTTATGCTGACATCTGCATTTTATTTTCACCTGTAAATAAACCACAGTTTGTACAAAACATTATAAATTGTTGTTTTTTTTTATCTGAGTGAGACCTGTTTTCAATAAAGTATTGAAATTCAAAGGGGTTTTCTATGTTTATTGAAGCAAGTGTACTCAAGAAAAGTATTCTGAGAAAAATAAATGTCTGTAAATGGTTCTTGACAAGGCACATTATTACTCAATAAGGCAAGTTATTACTCAATACTCAGTGTGTGGACATGTACTGCTATCTTTCCCTAATAAATGTTGAAATAAGCAATTCCAGTAAACCAAATAAGGGCATTGTAATTTATGTATTTCTCTTCTGTTATATGAAATGTTGTTTTCTTCTTAAAGGGTCCATGTACAGTGCCATCATTTCAGTGAATGAGAACTTGCCGTTTTCAACGTGCCCTTTGATATACTTAACAAATCCTCAGTAAAGCATATTAAACACAATGTTTAAGAGCAGTTTCTGTATCATTTACAAAAATGTGCTACAAATGTGCTCCAGCTCTGGGGGATCTGTGGATAATGTGCCTTTCAACATTGTTCACGTTTTCAGTACATCAGACAGGTTTACAATCTTGCCAAACAATTCTAAGCGTCTAAAATGAATGCCATTCCTATCCAGAGGAGGCAGAATTTTTCACGAACTGCACTGTGAGAAGCCAGCGAACCCGGAAGCGGAAATAACATCAAACTGCGTTTTGAAACCGTCGTGCGTGTTTCAGACGTATGGTGCCGTTTCGGAGATAAAGAAAAGAGAGTTAACTTTTCAAAGTGTGTTATTATTGTGTTGTGCACGTAATTCGTGCACACTAAGCTGGTTCTTGCTTAACTAGGAACATACATGAGTGCTGTGTAGTTTATTTCACGGCCTGTCTTTCCGCTAGCACCGGCTGTGCTGGTTGATAAAGAAGATTTTCATTTTGAGCGCATTTACTGTAAGAAGTCATGGCAGATGTTACTGCACGTAGTTTGCAGTATGAATACAAAGCGGTAAGAGTCATATAACATTTGTAATATTCCTTTTTTTTTAAAGAGTTTGATATTATGTAGCTGTTTTTTTTAGTGCGTGTGTTTTGGTGTGCGCGTGCTTGTACACACTGGCTGTGCTTTAAAAACTTACTGAGATGCCTTAATACATAGGACTTTAGGATAACAAATTTGTAGGAAATGTGGGATTTGCTTTTGAATTAAGTAGTCTTCGGCAGAATGTAAGCGCTTGAAACACGACCGGGCTTGTGGTGTTTACAAATGCCGTTTAGGTAGGCAGTTCACAGGGATTTGAAACGCAGCCGTTGAACCGATCGTGAATGTTTTTATGTGTTTTCTCCGCAGAACTCCAACTTGGTGTTGCAAGCGGACAGATCTCTAATCGACCGCACCCGCAGAGATGAGCCCACCGGAGAAGTGCTGTCTCTGGTCGGCAAACTGGAGGGAACAAAAATGGGAGACAGGAGTCAGAGAACCAAACCTCAAATGCTGGAGGAGAGGAGAGCAAAGTGAGTCTGACCGGAAATCGCATATCATTCATTCATTGTGTGATGGTCTTTGAATCGTTTAAACATTTTTGGTTATTGTTATGATGCAGGAGAAGAAAGAGAGATGAAGACAGACACGACATAAACAAGATGAAGGGCTTCACATTGCTGTCTGAGGGGATTGATGAGATGGTGGGCATTGTATACAAGCCCAAGACCAAAGAGACCAGAGAAACATATGAAATCCTCCTCAGCTTCATTCAGGCTGCCCTTGGAGATCAGGTAAGATCACTGCACCTGTTTGCATGTCAGTATGTCATTTTTTACTAGAGATTCACTGTTAATATAAAAAATATTCTGCAAATATATAAAGTATACACTGTTTTATTTAGAAGTAAATTAAATATTTTCATTACAATAACTCATTATATACAATATGGAAAATGGGTGTTCTCTATCTTAGAAATATTGAGACATTTTGCTAGATTTATTTAAGTGTTACTAAATTTAGTTTTTACTTCTATTTTTAACATTTCTTGAAGTGAGAAGTTTTAGAATTTTACAGAAGAATTGTTTCAAATAAATGCTGTTCTTTTGAACGTTCTGTTCATTAAATAACCATTAAAATGTTCATCAGCACAGCTGTTTTTGAAATTGATAATGACGAATGTTTTTTGAGTGATTTCCGAAGGATGTGACACTGAAGACTGGAGGAATGGCTGCTTAAAATTTGTTTATGGCAGGCTTTTTAAAATAAACATATTTTAAATTGTAGTAATATTTTACAGTACTACTGTATTAAAAAAAACATTAGAAAATCTTACTGACCCCAAACTTTTGAACTGTTTTTTAACAATGTTTTTTATACTGGGTGTAAACAGAACCATTGAGTGAAATATGAAATGTTATTACTTGTTATTTTTTTTTTTCAACATGTTATTGCATTGTGAATTTTCAGTTTGCTATTAAAGAACATTGTCTGATGAATGTGGGAAAATGTTTATAGCGTGTAAACAGTGGATTAATTTAGGTTGAAGTCACATCATAATTTGCTGCTCTTTTTCTCTCCTTTTAAGCCAAGGGATATCCTTTGTGGAGCTGCAGACGAGGTGTTGGCTGTGCTGAAGAATGACAAGATGAGAGACAAAGAAAGGAGGAGGGAGGTGGAGCAGTTGCTGGGGCCTGCAGACGACACACGCTACCATGTCCTGGTCAACCTGGGCAAGAAGATCTCTGATTATGGTGGCGACAAAGAGCTTCAAAATATGGGTAAATAATTAGGTCCAATCCGAGTACAAACTCTTCTCATCGTGATGTTCGGCTAGGTCACTCCTCTCTTCTGTTTTGCAGATGATAACATTGATGAAACCTATGGAGTCAATGTGCAGTTTGAGTCTGATGAAGAGGTGAGCTTCTTGATTACTGGTGCTCTGTTTGTGTGTTGTTGTTGTTTAAGCTCTTGAGGTGACACCAGCTTGTATTTATTTGTAGGAGGGCGATGAGGACCAGTATGGAGAGGTTCGGGATGAAGGCTCCGATGACAGCGAGGGAGAGGAGGCAGATGAGAGCAGCACCCTGACTGCTAATGTAAGTCGCATATCCAATGTGTTTCTGCACATCTGCTCATAGAGCAGTGGCTCTCAACCAGGAGTCAGGGACCTATTAGGGACAAATTCCAATTTATTGATTATTAATTAATGATGTTAAGTACATTAATTTTAATTTTGTATTGTCATTAATTTTTAATCATGTGATACATGAATCTCACCTCATATTTAGTTTATTTTATTACAAGGACATATTAACATACATAAGAGGGTATTAGGATATTGTCTTCAATAAAGGGGGGATTTGGAGTTAAAAATGCTCGAGTACCACTGACAGTGTTAAAAATCCAGCCTATTATGTTCTTGTCTCTTTAGCTGGGAAACACAGGCGATGTGATGATGACAAAAAAGAAGGATCTTCACCCCCGAGACATTGATGCCTTCTGGCTTCAGCGACAGCTCAGCCGTTTTTACAATGATGCCATCGTGTCTCAGAAGAAAGCAGATGAGGTCTTGGAAATCCTTAAGGTAGGGTTTTTTCAGTTCCTTGGAGACTGGAAGATTTGTTTGTGTATGTTTTCCTGTGTGGCTCATCGATTCCTGTCTTTGGTTAGACTGCCAGTGATGATAGAGAGTGTGAGAACCAGTTGGTGCTGCTTTTGGGCTTCAACACATTTGACTTCATTAAGGTCCTCCGCCAGCACAGGCGAATGAGTAAGTAGAAAGTCACATTAATCAGGACTGTGTTTTTTTTTTTAGATTGTTTCCAATATTGTAAGTGTGAACAGTTCAAAGGGTGACGCAATTTTAAAAAGCCTTGTTTTTTTTCTTCGTCATATCCAGTCCTGTACTGCACTATGTTGGCCAGTGCACAAAGTGAGGCTGAGAAGGAGAAAATCATGAATAAAATGGAGGCTGATCAGGATCTTTCCAAAGTTCTTTATCAACTGCAGGAGACTGAGAAAGAGGACATCATCAGGGTCAGAACTTCCCCTCCTTAATTAGTTGGTTTATTTGAGAAAGTTTGAGATTTTAGCTTTTTAAAGAAGGATAACCTTTTGTAAGCTTATTATGTTTTGTTTCTGCAGGAGGAGCGATCTCGCCGGGAGAGAGTAAGAAAGTCTCGTGTGGATGATCTGGAGTCCATGGACATTGATCATGGAGAGGTAAATACATTTTTTTTTTTTAAAAGCTACATCTACTCCTTCAAGCACTTTTTAATTTGTCTTATAATTTTGCTGTGCTCTTTGTCTCTAGGCTGTGACCTCGAGGCAACTGCTAGATCTGGAAGACCTGGCCTTCTCTCAGGGCAGTCACTTCATGGCCAACAAGCGTTGTCAGCTGCCTGACGGCTCCTTCCGCAAACAGAGGAAGGGTTACGAGGAGGTCCATGTGCCTGCTCTTAAACCCAAACCCTTTGGTGATGAAGAGGTATTTTTTTTATTTTATAGGGCTACGCTATAGATATCTTTGCACAACTCGTCAGTAAAGCCGGTTCTTTGATTAGCCGTAAATCTCCATC
>JAUMHP010000055.1:10028113-10116423 GCA_032361065.1 Enteromius trimaculatus | reverse complement strand
TATATATATATGTGTGTGTATATATGATATATTTGGACATCTCATCAGTAAAGCCGGTTCTTTGATTAGCCGAAAATCTCCATCAGCTAGAATTGCCAGTTAATACAGTCATAGATCACTGACAAGCTACGCAATATCGTGTTCAGTTTCATGGGTAATTCATTGGCGTAGCTCTTCTGTAATCTACGGCTCTTTGAATGATCTGGTGGTCTGTTTGAAAACAGCTGATGGAGATTTACTGCTAATCAAAGAACCTGCTTTACTGACGAGATGTGCATGAATATATCAAATAATGTATATTGCACAGCTCTATTATTTTATATTATATGTAATATGTGACTTTGGTCAATTTGATTCACACTTGCTGAATAAACTGTTAAGCACTAGTGCAAATTGCTATGTATTATGAAAGATTGCTTTATTATGTCTATGTAATATCACTAGTGTCTCACAAAGATTCTCTCATTTTCTCTCTCAGACATTGGTGGGTATTGAGAAGCTGCCCAAATATGCTCAAGCTGGATTCGAAGGATTCAAAACATTGAATCGCATACAGAGTAAACTCTTCAAAACCACAATGGAGACAGATGAAAACCTGCTGGTTTGCGCTCCAACGGTTAGTCTACCAATAAAGACACAACTCTCCAGGCGCTGGCTTTAAATGAACATCTTAATAAAATCACAGTGTGACAAATATGATGTACCATAGAAATTAACTTTTAACACTAAAGGATTCTCAAGCTTTGGTTTTTCATTTTTTTCTTTGGCCTGTAGGGTGCTGGCAAAACTAATGTTGCTCTCATGGCAATGCTCAGAGAGATCGGAAAACACATCAACATGGATGGGACCATCAATGTTGATGATTTTAAAATCATCTACATCGCTCCCATGCGCTCCCTAGTACAGGAGATGGTGGGCAGCTTTGGCAAGGTAAGACTGCATTATGATTGACATTTAATATTTATACATGTATAAAATTGTGAACGTATTGCCTCTAAAACGTTTGTTGCTCTGTCTGCAGCGCTTGGCTAGTTATGGCATCACTGTTTCTGAGCTGACCGGAGACCATCAGCTGTGTAAAGAGGAAATAAATGCCACCCAGATTATCGTGTGCACCCCAGAGAAATGGGACATCATCACCCGGAAAGGAGGAGACCGCACATATACGCAGCTTGTGCGCCTTATTATTATCGTAAGTAATCTAGAAGACTTATTTTTATTTTTTTTTCGTTGGTGTTTTTCTAATGTAACATGTCATATAGGATGAAATCCACTTGCTGCATGATGACCGTGGCCCCGTTCTGGAGTCCCTGATTGCCCGAACCATCCGCAATGTGGAGCTGACACAGGAAGATGTGAGGCTTATAGGCCTTAGTGCTACGCTCCCCAACTATGAGGATGTGGCAACCTGCCTTCGTGTTGATCCATCCAAGGGACTCTTCTATTTTGACAATAGGTGAGAAACGGACTGCGGAATTAGTCTTCTGCAACAGTGAGAGGATAACACTGAATAAATGAGAAAATAAACATGTTGTATGTTTTCCTTCTTATTTTTAGTTTCCGTCCTGTGCCTCTGGAGCAAACGTATGTAGGAATTACAGAGAAGAAGGCTATCAAGCGCTTCCAGATTATGAATGAGATTGTGTATGAGAAGATCATGGAGCATGCTGGAAAGAATCAGGTAAAGCTAAACACGATAACTAAGTAGTTCCTTATCAAATGTATTCTACCATTTGTTCAGCCACCCTTCTGTTTCCTGATCGTTTAATTTCCTTTTTGCTAGGTGTTGGTGTTTGTGCACTCGAGAAAGGAGACCGGAAAGACTGCGCGTGCAATCAGAGACATGTGTTTGGAGAAGGACACGCTGGGGTTGTTCCTGAGAGAGGGTTCGGCCTCCACTGAGGTCCTGAGGACAGAAGCCGAGCAGTGCAAGGTTAGCTCACAACTAACACAAAAGTGCTGTTCGTTAGATACAACCTCATACTGATCTACACTTGAAACAAGACCTGCATAGAATCAAAAAATAAACTATTATAGTCTGGCAATAATTTCAAGCCACTTTCAAAGATTCCTCTTGTCTACAATTTGTACTATTAAAAGTCGTTAGCTTCACGGTCTGGACACACATTTATTTTATACTGATTTTGTTGGCCATTTGTTTGTTGGCAGAACCTGGAGCTAAAGGATCTATTGCCATATGGTTTTGCTATTCACCATGCTGGAATGACCAGAGTGGACAGAACATTGGTAGAGGATCTGTTTGCTGACCGTCACATTCAGGTTAGTTTGTAGCATTCAGCAAAGTCAAGAACATTTTTGATTATTTTGTTTGAAACGGAGAGCATTGAACAGTGAATGTGTTTTTTAGGTATTGGTGTCTACAGCCACTCTGGCCTGGGGTGTGAATCTGCCAGCGCACACTGTCATCATCAAAGGCACACAGGTGTACAGCCCAGAGAAAGGCAGATGGACAGAGCTGGGAGCCTTGGATATCCTACAGGTCAGTTGTATTTCTACACACATTTTGTACTGTGAGTTAAATGGACAAAGTAATGACTCCCACTTGTGATGCAGATGCTGGGTCGTGCTGGAAGGCCACAGTATGACTCTAAGGGAGAGGGTATTCTGATCACTTCTCATGGAGAACTACAGTATTACCTGTCCCTGCTCAATCAGCAGCTGCCCATCGAGAGCCAGATGGTGGCCAAACTACCCGACATGCTCAATGCAGAGGTGGTGTTGGGCAATGTGCAAAATGCCAAGGTGAGGTTTAAATGCATTTGTGTGCTATTTTTTGGGGGGGGGTTTTTAGGTTTAATATTTGTATTGGTATACCATTATAAACGTTTGCAAGTTTAGGTTAAAAAGCGTAGTGATGTGAGGGACATGTTTCTAAAATATTTTATTGTATTGTGAAATATTAAATGTGATAAAGACCATTTAATTTTTTCAAAATTGCACAGAACTTTTATATTATGATTGTTACATAATGTTTATATACTGTATATTTTTAAGTTTGTAAATTAAATGTTTACAAACTTATATATAATTTATAGAATACATTTTAGAAATTATATAAATTTAAATATTTTTGAAATGTGTGTAATTATATATACATAATATACACAATATGCATTATGTAAACAAATGTTACTTTGGATGAGATTTATCGCAGTCAATAGTTTGACATCACTAAATAAAGTTTAGTTGCTTATAAATGTAGTTATATAGTTTTACACACTCTTTTTTTCTAAATCAAAAAAGTAGCTTTTATATTGTCATTTAAACATATTGAAGAAATGCACATGCCTATTATTAGTATTCCTCTGTAATCATCTATTGCTCTGTTTAATGTTTTCAGGATGCTGTAAATTGGCTGGGTTACACATACCTTTATGTCCGGATGTTGCGGAACCCCACTCTATATGGCGTCTCCCATGATGACCGCAGCAGTGACCCCCTGCTGGAGCGACGCAGGATGGACCTAGTGCACACAGCAGCCACCGTCTTGGAGAAGAACAACTTAGTCAAATATGACAAGAGATCTGGCAGCTTTCAGGTACACACCGTTTGTCATATTAACCTACTTTTCTAAGCAGCTCTGGGAATGCCTAGATTATTTATATGCACAATCAATTCTCAGAGTGTACCAGCTTGAAATACCCAACCCGGCGTAATGGATTTTAGCACGGCTGCCTGAACACATCGATTACTTTTTCCATGACAGCAACAGATGTTGTTTAAATGATATTTAATTTGTTCTGATGTAGGTGACTGACCTGGGCCGCATAGCCAGTCACTTCTACATCACCCACGAGTCCATAATGACTTACAACCAGCTGCTGAAGCCTACACTGAGTGAGATCGAGCTCTTCAGGGTGTTCTCGCTCTCCTCCGAGTTCAGAAACATCACCGTCAGAGAGGTATGTGCCTTATATAATTAAACCAGCTGAAACATTGGAACAAAACTCAGCTGTCAGAATTTAAGTTCCATGGATGTTCTGATTGACAGGAAGAGAAACTGGAGCTTCAGAAACTACTTGAAAGAGTTCCTATTCCAGTGAAGGAAAGCATTGAAGAGCCCAGTGCTAAGGTAAATGCGATTTAGAGTATAGAGTGTCAAATACGAATGTGCAGTCTTATGATTGTCTTTCTTAAATTTAAATGTTAAATCTGTTCCTCAGATTAATGTGCTGCTGCAGGCATATATCTCTCAGCTCAAACTGGAAGGCTTTGCTCTCATGGCTGACATGGTCTATGTGACGCAGGTTAGTGACATCATTCTTATGTAAAGCCATAATTGAGCAACCTTCAATTGAATCTCTTCAAACAGAATAAGCATAGATTTTCTGTATTCGTGTTCTGTTTGATTCTACAGAGCGCTGGCAGACTGATGAGGGCCATCTTTGAGATTGTCCTGAGCAGAGGCTGGGCCCAACTCACCGACAAGACTTTGAACCTTTGCAAGATGATTGACAAAAGGATGTAAGTGGTCATGGTTTTTGCCGCTTGTACAATGCATTATTTATTATCCAATGTGATGTTCATGCTGTTGACTTTTTCCTTTAAGGTGGCAGTCGATGTCTCCTTTGCGTCAGTTCCGTAAGCTTCCAGAAGAGGTCATCAAAAAGATTGAGAAGAAGAACTTCCCGTTCGAGCGCCTCTATGATCTGAACCACAATGAAATTGGTGAGTAGTGAATATGGGTACATTGTGCTAGTCAAGCATTGTGTCTGTAAAAGTGGCATTATATGTAATTGTTTCATGATCACTCTTTTAGGTGAGTTGATCCGCATGCCAAAGATGGGGAAGACCATTCATAAGTACGTTCATCAGTTTCCAAAACTGGACCTGGCAGTTCATCTGCAGCCCATCACACGCTCCACTCTGAAAGTGGAGCTCACCATCACACCAGACTTCCAGTGGGATGACAAGGTCAGTCTTAAATAAGAAAAAATGGTGGTAATAATGATGAGTTTTTTATTACAATTTTATTATTCGATATGACATTGAACAAGCAACTACACATCTGCTTTTTTTTAGATACATGGCTCATCTGAGGCCTTCTGGATCTTAGTGGAGGATGTGGACAGTGAAGTCGTTCTTCATCATGAGTACTTCCTCCTGAAGGCCAAGTATGCTCAGGATGAGCATCTTGTGACGTTCTTTGTGCCCGTGTTTGAGCCGCTGCCACCACAGTACTTTATTCGCATAGCTTCAGACCGTTGGCTGTGTAAGTTTATAACTTAATACTGCAACCATATTAAATATTTTTAAGTACTAATTCGGTATATACTAATGATGTAGTGACCAGTCTTAAGCAGTATTGGAGAAGTCTGAAGATTTTTTTTCCCTCTCTTTTTCAAGCATGTGAGACTCAACTTCCTGTTTCATTCCGTCACCTGATCCTTCCTGAAAAGTATCCTCCCCCAACTGAACTGCTGGACCTGCAGCCGTTGCCCGTGTCCGCTCTGAGAAATGCAGCCTTCGAGAGCCTCTACCAGAACTTTCCCTTTTTCAACCCAATCCAGACCCAAGGTACCTGCCTTTATAGACCATACACAACATTATATAGGACTGAGACTTTAATTTGACTTTAAATGAACCATTTTTGTATTCCTCAGTGTTCAATGCCGTGTACAACAGCGATGATAATGTCTTTGTTGGCGCCCCCACCGGCAGCGGGAAGACCATATGTGCCGAGTTTGCCATTCTTAGGATGCTCCTACACAACTCAGAGGGCCGCTGTGTTTACATCACACCCATGGAGGCTCTGGCCGAACAGGTATGTCCATATCTTCCTTTTTGGAAAATGTCTTGATGTAAACTTCCAGAAATTCTGAGTAATTAGGAGTTAAATGTTGTGATTGAAACATTATTTTTTGTGCAGGTCTTTATTGACTGGCACCAGAAGTTTCAGGATACTTTGAATAAGAAGGTTGTCCTGCTCACCGGTGAGACGAGTACTGACCTCAAACTGCTGGGTAAAGGTGACATCATCGTCAGTACCCCAGACAAGTGGGATATCCTGTCCCGCCGCTGGAAACAGAGGAAGAACGTGCAGAACGTTAGTCTCTTCATTGTAGACGAGATTCATCTCATTGGAGGTGACAATGGAGTAAGTGTTTATTCTGGGTTGTAAAAAATAATAATTAGCTATTAAATCACCAGAGATCGTTTGTTGTGGTTTATTTCTAATTTTCTATCTCTTGTAGCCTGTGTTGGAGGTGATTTGCTCCAGGATGAGGTACATCTCCTCTCAGATCGAGCGGCCCATCCGTATCGTGGCCCTCAGCTCTTCTCTGTCCAATGCTAAAGATGTGGCTCACTGGCTTGGTTGCAGCACTACTGCCACCTTCAACTTCCACCCCAATGTCAGGCCGGTTCCTCTTGAGCTTCACATTCAGGTTGGTCTGACGCTCTTTGTTACTTTATTTCATGTTTAGGTACAGTCCTGACGTTACATTTGGTCAAGTTTTTTTTTTAAATCCTCCTCACTGCTTTTTCCCCTCCTCAGGGCTTCAACGTGAGTCACACACAGACTCGTCTGCTGTCCATGGCCAAACCAGTGTATCACGCCATCATGAAACATTCCCCATCCAAGCCAGTGCTGGTGTTTGTGCCATCAAGACGTCAGACTCGTCTCACTGCTATCGACATCCTCACCTTCTGTGCTGCAGACGTAGTCCCACAAAGGTGCTTGGAGATCTGCATCACATATATTATACACTAGCCTTTTATACTGGGTGACATTATGCACCTGACCTCTATCCTTATTTTTATCCTTGCAGGTTCCTGCACTCAACTGAGAAGGACCTGGCTCCATTCATGGAGAATCTCTCTGATGTTACACTGAAGGAGACCCTCTCTAATGGGGTTGGGTACCTTCATGAGGGCCTTTCACCTACAGAGCGCAGGATTGTGGAGCATCTCTTCACCTCTGGTAAGACACATAAAACCTAATGTTTTGTAATCTGAACACCTTTCAGAGTAATACTGATGTCGTTTTGTTAGAAAAGGAATATATGTAACCCTTGACATTAGGGGCCATTTTAATATTGAGATGTATACATAATCTAAAAGCTAAATAAATAAGCTTTCGGTTGATATATGGTTGTATGACAATATTTGGCAGGGAGGATTCAAAAAATGTTAATATATTGAGAAAATTGCCTATAAAATTAAGTTCCTAATCATTCATATTAATGATCAAAAATTAAGCTTTGATATTTTCCAGTAGGACATTTTCAAAATACATGGAACATTATCCTAATGATTTTTGTCATATAAGCAAAATCTAGAATTTTGACCAAACTATGTATTGTTGGCTATTGCTACAAATATAGCAAACAGAGCTACTTATGACTTGTTTTGTGGTCCGGGGTCACATATTAGGTTTAATAAATTTGGGCTGTTAAACGTTCAATGAAATTTTAATCAATGGAGTTACTGGTAATTCAGATTATTTGTTCTTAATTTCATATAGTGAATTACATACTGAAAAAAAGAAAATGAATGTTGATAAAAATATTTTTTACATCATGCTGGCTTTGCTGTAGTATATGTATAATTTGAAATGCTAGATGGTGTAATAACAAAATATTCAAAATGTACAGTTTAGAACTGGTTCTAAGCTTACATTACACCTAGTTTGAAAGGACCCAGGAATGCTGACATCATTTGTAACTTTTGAATATATTATGACATTAATTTAACTTTTGATTAAGATGCGTTTCCCCCTTCTGCTTTCTCATGCCAGGTGCCATTCAGGTGATGGTGGCATCTCGCTCTCTCTGCTGGGGCACAAACATTTCTTCCCACCTGGTTATTGTCATGGACACGCAGTACTACAATGGGAAAATCCATGCGTAAGTATTTTCTCATCGTTAGTGGGCTCAAATGATTGATGTCATCACCAGTATTTACCATTTGTGTGTGTGTTGCTTAATGTTTTGTTTTTTTATTAGATATGTGGACTACCCAATCTATGATGTGCTCCAGATGGTAGGAAAGGCTAACCGTCCTCTCCAGGATGACGAGGGTCGCTGTGTCATCATGTGTCAAGGGTCCAAAAAGGTAAAGCTTACTTTTATCTACACATTTTCTTGACTTAATATCACAATTGTTGGTTCCCTCTATAAAACTTTAAACATCCTTGTTCTTTAGGACTTCTTCAAGAAGTTCCTCTACGAGCCTCTGCCTGTGGAGTCTCACCTGGACCACTGTCTTCACGACCATTTCAATGCTGAGATCGTCACCAAGACTGTGGAAAACAAACAGGATGCTGTAGACTACCTGACATGGACGTTCCTGTATCGCCGCATGACACAAAACCCCAACTACTACAACCTGCAGGGTAATGAACCACAATCCTTCAAATACTTAGAATTTTCCCCACAGCAGGGCAAAGGTTCGAAATTCAATATCTAGACTCTATGCTACACAATGTACAGTTTGTTGCAACAGGAATGCATGTGAAAATAGTCAAGCAATTGTAGCATTTATTTAATGCATCAGAGACTAAAGTCTCTTCTTTTTACAGGGATGTCCCATCGCCACTTGTCAGATCATCTGTCTGAGCTGGTGGAAAACACCTTGCAAGACCTGGAGCAGTCCAAGTGCATCAGCATCGAGGATGAGATGGATGTGGCACCTCTGAATCTGGGCATGATCGCAGCCTATTACTACATAAACTACACCACCATTGGTGAGGACTTTTGAAGTCATTAAAGTCAGGAGTGTAATGGAATATTGAGAAAGGATGTAGGGTGGACACTTAGTTCCATCCATCAGTAAATTTCCATTTCATGCCAATATAGGACACAATCAGTAAGCATCATCTCATTTGGTGTAACTGTTGTCTGTGCCCTCTCTACAGAGCTTTTTAGTATGTCCCTGAACGCCAAGACAAAGGTCCGTGGTCTCATCGAGATCATCTCCAATGCTGCAGAGTATAAAAACATTCCAATCAGGCACCATGAAGACACCCTGCTGCGGCAGGTAAGTAAAAACGCTCTCCTTCATTTGACTTGGTATAATATCTCGTAAACAAATAGGCTGCACCAGAGCTCTCCGTTTAAAAAAAAAAAAAAACTTGACTTTTTCAGCTGGCTCAGAAAGTTCCTCACAAACTGAACAACCCCAAGTTCAACGACCCTCATGTGAAGACCAACCTGCTGCTCCAGGCTCATCTGTCCCGCATGCAGCTGAGCGCTGAGCTCCAGTCAGACACTGAGGAGATCCTCAGCAAGGTAAGGGGGAAGCACTTTGAGCGCGTAGTAAACCTTGTTTGCAGCACAACAAAAAGCATTTTTAGTGGCCCCGGTGCCTAAAAAGTTATTATTTTGTATGTACAATGGTGGCCAAAATTGTTAGAACACTGCCATATCTAAAAATATTGACCTTTTTGCCTTCAAAGCAATTTCATTCATGTTCATGAAACATGGTTGCTCTGAACAAACTTGCTTTGTTTTCTTCTTTATTAATAATCCTAATTTTTGAATGAAAGGTTTCCTCAGTCTTGTCTTGTCTTGCCCGTGTTTTCAGGCTGTGCGGCTGATCCAGGCGTGTGTGGATGTGCTCTCCAGTAACGGCTGGTTGAGTCCGGCGCTGGCTGCGATGGAGCTGGCTCAGATGGTCACACAAGCCATGTGGTCCAAAGACTCGTACCTCAAACAGCTTCCCCACTTCACTTCTGAACACATCAAGCGCTGCACAGACAAGGTGAGATACGGGTCATCTAAACGCTGAACATCATCTTTTGGCTCCATCTCATCTCTGTTATGTTGACATGTATAGGGTGTGGAGAGCATCTTCGACATCATGGAGATGGAGGACGAGGACCGCACTGGTCTTCTGCAGCTTACAGACGTACAAATGGCGGATGTGGCACGATTCTGTAACCGCTATCCCAACATTGAGCTGTCATATGAAGTGGCTGAAAAAGACAACATCAAGAGGTACGAAACTGGAATCAAAATGTGGAAGGCTTCAGTTGAAAATGTTTCAATCGCTTTGCAGACGGTATTAATTGATCATCTTGTGCTCACAGTGGAAGTCCAGTGGTTGTCCAAGTGCAGCTGGAGCGAGAAGAGGAAGTTACAGGTCCTGTCATTGCTCCTCTGTTCCCCCAGGTGAGTTTCTATTGACAACCTATATTAACAACAACATTCACAAGGTCCCCTTCTTTATTATGACTCAGTGTGGTCCGTCTTGGAGAAACAAGTTCTGTTTCAAAGAGATGTCGTTCATTTTATAGAAATGCAGCATTACTTCATGACATTTTGTTTGTTTTGTGCAGAAACGTGAAGAAGGTTGGTGGGTTGTTATTGGAGACCCCAAATCGAACAGCCTCATCTCAATCAAGAGACTAACTCTTCAGCAGAAGGCTAAGGTCAGTCCCGTTTGATGCCCAAGGCAGTAATGCATTATTCCTGCATTTTATTATTTCAAATAAACGAGTCTTGTGAGAAGTTAATGACATGTGCTTTGTTTTCATCCCTCAGGTGAAACTTGACTTTGTGGCACCTGTCGTGGGGGTGCACAACTACACGCTGTACTTCATGAGCGATGCCTACATGGGGTGCGACCAGGAATACAAGTTCAGCATGGACGTTAAAGAAGCAGACAGTGAGGGAGAAAGTGACAGTGATTAATCCCAGATTAGTCGTAGTGGGAACGGTTGTACTGTCGTGTGAAAGCAGTTTGTTTTTATATATATTTTTGAGGAATATTGTGACCGTTTAATTCATTGTGATTTAAATAAAGAAACGTGTACATTGGAGATTTTGTTTTGCACTTTTATTAAAAGATCATCGGAAGAAATCATTGAGGTCACTTAATGTGTAAGAACAACTGCATTCAATTAAGAAACGGCTCATTCGTGGTCCGTGTTTAGACGTGGGGATTTAGCGAGCTTGTTAAAGCAGAGTCTCCAAACACATTGGTGTATGAAGCTTTAAGGTAGTGGACGTAGTTCTGCAGGCTGCGGTTGGCACTGTTCACTTGCTCCAGCTGGTTCTTCATGTCTTGAAGTTTGCACTGAAATCGCTTCTCCGTCTGAAAAAAAAACCCAAACTGTTTCTAAAAAGTCTTTGTTTCTCTATGATTATTTGACAAAGGAGAATGGCAGATTAAAACTAGCAAAGCATCCCACAAATCACCAGCTCGTCTGTTTTGACTTTTAATGACTTTTCAAGTGGTTCATGTTTACTGGATAAAGATCGATGGGCTTGAATTACCATCTGTATATCCCATTTTTGTAATTATGCTCATTGGTGCTCATTTCCCTCTATAATAAAGCATTACATTGGCGACTGCTTGTTCCAGTCTACAGATTGATATCTAGCAGCTTAAATAAAAAATAAACTACACGTGATTTTCCAAAGTGAAATACAATTTAAAAAACTCAAAAATCTTGCCGCATAGATTTGTTAGAAGTTTCTAAAGAGTCATGGTGATGGAAAAAAAGGATGAGGGAAAACAGATTTTTAAATGCTTTTTGCTTTCTCTTAAAAATATGTTTGATTCCCCATCTCGCAAAAGAATTAACAATTTTTCCTCCTTTGACTTCATGTTTATCACCTGCTTTGCGTTCACTCAGTTTCTCAGGGGGACTCAAAACTCTTTCAAGAAAATGGATACATTTTCTAAATGAAAGCAAAGTTTCATTATGCGAAAAGCATTAATATTAAATGTCCTTCTTTTTTCCAATTCCATGTCCCTGCAGGAACACTACATTTTGGATTTTTTTTTTTTAAGCAAAACTAAACCCCAGCTCAAAATGATTTATTATTCACAGAGAATTTTACAGTACAATCCTTTGTGGTTTTATAGAGCTTAAGTACTGTGCAATGGAAAGTTTCAGAGCTCACAGTGTGCCAGTGAACACTTACATCCTCTTTGCTGCGGCGTAGCTGACCCAGCTCATTTTTAGCAAGGCTCAGCTGACTCTCCAAATCCAGCATTTTAGACTGAGCTGAGCGCTCTTTGGACAGCACACGCTCCAGCCTCTGGTCCACCTGTAAACAAAGACTCATATATATACTAACCTCACACAGGTTTAACATCTGTAGCATCAAAAAGAAATAGCAGTGGACTGTGACCTGTCTCTGCGCTTCCTCCCTGGCCTGCTCCAGCTGTCTGTAGAGAGACTCGCACTCTCGGCTCCTCTCCTCCAGACGCAGCTGTGAGTTGTGGATGGTCTCTTCTCGCTTAGCAACAACCTGAAGCAGATCCCTGTTCTGAGTACTCACTTCCTCCATCTTCCTGTGTGAGAATGATACAGAAATGTGACATGGCTGAAATACTGTTGGGGAATTTAATACGTTTAGTCAAACCAAAATTTATGCAGACACATTCAACATCACTCACATTATAGTTTAGAAAATGGTAGAAAAATCTGACATCAGAAGTACCAAGTAATGCGTAATTTTGTTCAGTTTATGGTATAAAAAGGTCACATTAGCATTTAAATAAAACAAGTAAAATATGGTCAGGTCAAAGTGTTTGAATTCTTGATTTTTCTGGTAGTCCAATGTTTGAAGAATTCTAGGTATAATATGCCACAGTTGACTTTATACTGCTATCCTCACTATATGGTGTCCCACTAATAAAAAAAATAAAAAATGTATCTGTTAAAAATGATATCTGGTGTCTAAATAATTTTTGGTTCGACTGAATTTAATTTCAGTTTTTTGAAGAATTAAATGTTGTTCATTTATTAGTATTTTCTGAGGACATTTCCTGTTTAGAAGGAAAGTCATATATCAAAACAAATATTCCATTAAAAACAATTTAAAAAAGTGATGCTTTCCAGCCAGTGACAGGAGAGCATATTATAATAATATAACAATGTATAATATCAGTATATTTATTGGTATGTATTGATATGATAATTTAAATATCAATTTTAATTCCTTTTTAAATATATAATAGGAAGGGTTTTTGATTTGTTTCACCATTTAGTTTGGTATATATTTAATAGAAGAGAATGGAACTATAGTAAATATATATTAAATATATTATTATATTAAATACAACATAATAATACATTGTATTATATAAGAATATAATGCCATCAATACATTTTGGTTTATTTTATAAAATAAGTACATTTAAACAGAAACTTTTCCTAATTTGGATTTTATGAGGTCTTTTAAATATTATATTAAATTATTTAGCAGATGTAAAGGAGACCTTTCAGTGCCTTCCATGGAGCGTTTCATCTGCATGTTTTCTTCAAGTAGGAATAAGTTCTTCTCCTGGAGACTCTCTATTTTACAACTCTGCTGCTCCATCTGCAAACAAACCAGAAAATGCATGATGTACAGTAAAAACCCTTCCGAGTTCACTGTAATACTTGTGGTGTAAACATGAGTGATCACCTTGACTCTGAGCTCAGACAGAGTGCTGTTCTGCTCTGTGCTTCTCCTGTCCAGGATGTGCTTGTTCTCTCTGGCCTCCCGGAGCTCGTTCTCCAAGCGCTTCAGAGCTTCACGCAGCATCTCCATTTCCTTCAGCCGAGCATGGAGTTGCTTGCGGCTCTGTTCCACCTCTCTTTCCATCTCCTCTCGGTCACTCTGTGCTTCCCTCTCCACCATCTCTAACCTCGAAGTGTACTCCTCTGACTCCAAACGTGTCTTTTGCAACTGCAAGAATTACGAAGGGTTAGCGTACTAGGATTCAGTGGTAAGAAGATGGACTGTAATGAGGTTTGTTAAAAGCACCTGACTCTTGTAGCCCTCAACCAGACTCTCAAAATCTCTGAGAGAAATCTTCAGCTGCTGCACCTCTGTCTGAGACAAAGACAGCCTGTCCTCTGTGGCTGACAGAGTGCTCTAAAAGAGGAGGCATGCAAGATAATGCACTAAAGTCAAAATCAGAGCTGAAATGGTTTTGGATGAATAAGAAAAGTCTAGATTCAGACAGATTTGATTCGATTTCTTGCCTTGAGTCTCTGGTTTTCCAGTTTGGTAGCCGTGTTCTCTGAGGTGAGGGAGTGGAGACGGCCCAGAAGCCCCTCTCTTTCTACGCAGGACTTCTCCTCACAACTGCGCATCTCTTCACTCAACTCAATGAGCCGGCTGCAAAGAAAATAAGACACATATTTAAGATAAAAACATCTATAATATTTCAAGAGCACAGAAATCATCATATCAAAATGATTTCTGAAGGATTATGTGACACTAAAGAATGGAGCAATGGCTGCTGAACATTAAGCTTTACTATCAGAGGAATAAATTAGAGTTATTTTAAATTCTATTATTACACGACTCTCTGGCATGCTTGATTCTGATTGGTCAGTTGAGACATTTGCAGGTTCCTTTTTTTCAAATAATAACCGCTCCAAAGTAATAACACATAGCCTTGTATGTTTCAAATCCCTCCGCGCCAAGAAAGATTACCGTTTGGCGCCATCTTGTGACAAACACTGGACAACCACAACTAACAATGGAAAATTTTAAATACATCCGTTGTTATATATTCATATGTAGATGTTATGAATTGTCTTACTAACGTTTGAATGTTAGTCACGTGGTACTATATCGTTTCGCGGAAGGATGAAAATGTTAAAACAACTATGCCAATAAAATTCATATTTATGTCCAGTGTGGCAAGTAGCTGTGTAATAAGTGGGATAATGTTCAGGCAGCCGGTAGTTATCGCAGAAATAAGCCCCAACAGTGTGATCAGGACCCGACCCCTTACAGAATTATCATCTTAAAGATCATTGTCTGAATGCTTTTTAATGGTATGAAGAAATTTATTATGGTAATATGAAAATGAATGAGGTAAAGGTAATGGCAATACAAATAATACAGATAAAGTAGATTAAGCAAAATGACTATGGTGGTAATGAGAACTGGGTAGAAAAAATATATTTACCACAAAACAATCTTAAGGGTCAGAAATACAGATTTTATTTACTTTATGCAAAATACAAATCTGTGATTCTGAAAGAAAACCTGACTGGGACTTTTTTGGGTTTTTTTTTTTTTACTTTACTTAAGGAATTGATTTACAATTAAATTGAAAGAGAATTTCAAAAACTCAGATCTCACTGATGTATAGGCTCAAACATCATAAATTATTTAGAACATAATACATAATTCACAAATGATAAAAAATGAACGTGAAGACTAGGCTTCAGTGAACAAGCGAAGAAAGAGTCACTGACTTATTTAAGGTGGTGATCTCCAACTCCAGCTGCCTTTTCTCTCTATTCTGTTTGAGGTAGCGCTGCCGAAGCTCCTCAGCAGTGGAGAGAGCCTCTGCTAACTGAGCCTCCTGAGGAGATGACACAAACACAGCAGTCAGAGTTTGCACTGCATGGCTCATACTAGCCAACTGCATAACAATCAAGACTGTAAAGTGTGACACAGAGTCCGGTCGAGCAAAAACACAAGCCAGCAGTGCAAAAATAAAATAAAGGTAATTTGGAGAATTATTTAATCAAGTAGCACTTTCCAAACCATTAATGTATGATATGAAACACTGTAGTTCATGTATTGATCTTCTTTCCAGTACCTTGTCCAGGAGTTGTGCAGAGAGCTGTGCAGCTGCATTCACGCTTTGTTCAGCCTGCTTCCTTTGGTCCTCCAAGACTTGTTTGTGGACGTCTCCGTCTCCTTCACAATGCTGCTTTAGCTCCCTCATCTGCTCCAGCAGGCCTTGCACCTCCTCCTGCTGATGTTGCAGTGTCTCTTCCAGCCTCTGTGCCACAGTACAGACGTACATGATGTATCACTTTGTATCAGTAAAACCATGACTAAGGTAAAAGTAGGCCTACTTGAATCTGAGACTCCAGCCTGTTATTTTCAGCTTCTTTCTTGTGCAGCTGATTCTGCAAGCGACTGCGGGTGGATTCAAGAACCTTTGACAGCTCTCCTGCAGTCCTCAGATGATCCTGTTATCAATCACAAAACACACTTTTAAAAACATATGCTACTACACTGGAGCTAATCTGATGCAAATATACTATATCCAAGTATTTAGAGGCAATAAAACATTACATAGAAGAATTTTATACAAACTAATAAAAATAAATAAATAAGGGAATTAGTGAGACATCATTATTACCTTTTCATTTTCCAAATTCTCAGCCATATGATTGGCCTCTTTGTCCCTGTTGTGGAGTTTAGTCTCAAGTTTCTAGAAGAGAGAGTGGTAACACTTTACAATAAGGTGTCATTTGTGAACGTATAATGTATAAATTAACATGAACAAACCATGAACACTATACTTATTACACTCTTTATTAATCTTTGTTATAGCTAGTTAATAAAAATACAGTTTTTCATTGTTCATTTATGTTAGTTAGTTATGTTAGGTGCAATAACTAATGTTAACAAACAAACTTGTGATTTTAATAATGCATTAATAAAAGCTGAAATGAACACACACACACACACACACATACATATATATATATATATATACTGTATATATTTATCTAATCTAAAAAGTATTTTTAGTCACGTGATTCTTCAGAAATTATTCTAATGATTTGGTCCATAAGAAACATTTTTATTTATTATCTATGTTGAAATTAGTTGTGCTGCTTATTGTTTTTGTAGAAACCCTGGAAAAATAATTGGGATTCAGAGATGAACAAAAAGCTAAAAATTTCAATTTTTTCAAATAGACATGTTGTTTTGTAAAACGACTCTTCACTGTCACTTTAGATAAATTTAACGCATTTTTTTATTGAATGTATTTGTATCAAGCTCACTTCTTTCTCACATATACATAAATATTTATAGAGAGATAGCAATAAATGGTGGAGTTTACAAACCCTTTTCTCAGCCTCAGATTCTGCGAGTTTTCTCATTAGCATCTCCCTCTCGTCAAACAACCTCAGTGAATCTGTCTGTGGTGAAAAGGACAGACAAAACACGTTTTGTTTCAAAAAAGTGCATATACACAATACTACCCTGGCTTTCGCGACTATTAAGCTCATAGGAGCTTAGTCTGGCCAAGCTACCTTACTACCCGCCTTCTGGGAGGCGGCCTTAACCTGCATCCATCAGATGCCTCTGTATACTACTGGACGAATCTACAACCAGTCAGATGGGTGGGAGTGGAGGAGAGCTTGTTTCTCATTGGTTCCCATTTTTTTGGGAACGGAAATGCTCTAAAACAGCAGCTTGGCCAGACTAATTTTGTTCACGAAGTGAATGTAGCATCAAAGGAAGTATGGGCGGGCCCAGGCTAACACAATACACCAGCCTAAATATAAGACCAACTTAGATAGGAAATATTTTTACCTCCCGTCCATGCTGTTCCCTTAAAAGCCGTCTGAGAGTGCGGTTTGTCTCCACAAATGTGTCCAACTTTTGCTCTAGTAGCTCATGTTGACGACCCAACTGATCAGAGTGCGTCTTTGACTGTTTTTTGTCCTGAATGCACAAAGTTTTTATTATTATTATTCAAGAGAAACCATTTCAGAGGTAACTGCAAAGTCTGGAGGCTGGCAACCTTCTTAAGCTTGCCCACTGTTTCCCTCAATGTCGTCACTTGTTTGGCTACAGCCTGGCCATCTATCTCAGCTTCCACCAGTTTCCTCAGCAAAGTTTCTATATCCTGGAATGGAGGTCCTGTTTCTGATCTATCCACACAATTCACACATTTTAAGCATTTGGTCACAGCAACCCTAAAAAGAAGCTAATGTGTCAGAAAGAACTATATACATCATATGTCCGGATTCAGCCTGCGTCCCATCTACATAGCTACGCAGATCAGCATTCTCACGCTTTGACCTTCTCAAGTCCTTGCCGGTTTCTTCAAGTCTTTCCTCATGCCGATCAATCAAACGTCTACAGGCGTTCAACTGCTGTGACTTGTGCTTTAAGTGGTCCTCTGCCTGCCGTAGCTTTACCTGTGAAGATATAGCCATATAAAAATCCACATGACGAGCTGTTAATCTATCTTGCAGTCATGATTATGTACAAGCCATACCTCATTTTTTATACAGTCAACCTCTGACATTAGACTTTCAATTTTTCTCTCATATTTGCAGATTACTCCTCTCACATCGTCCTCTTCACTGGACAGGTCAGTGAGCCGCAGAGGAGGTGAAGATGTGTCGGGGCCCCGTCCTGGGGTGATCTCTAAGCAGCGCGAAGCCCCCTGATGAGAATTCTTATTAAAGCGCATTCATAATTTTAAAAAGTAACTTGCTGGAAATAAGGTAGAATAGGACTTAATAAACCTCAAATTTGTATTCCCTTCGTCTTGAAGCCTTTCCAGGAGGAACCCAAGGAGCTCGGACCTTTACATTGGCAGTGGATCGTAAATTGCTTACTTTCCCCTGCTGGACAAGAGTAGTGATGAGTGATTTTAACAGCTCCGTAACTCAAATGACACCGATTTAAATCGGAATGGCACAAGGCATCCACTCTGACCTGACTTTTCTGTGGACTCTTCTTTAGGTGAACATGCACAGATGTTGAGTCTGGCACATGAACATGAACGGGCGGAGAGGAGGACCTTGTTTTCATCCCTTTAACTCAGTAGGGCGATCTTTAACGTTATTTGTCCTAAGATTAAGACAAAGTTCACCCGAGATGTATACAAATGACAGAGAAGTAAAACAGAAGTGTTACTATTAATCATACTTTCATATCTTTCAAACAAAAAGACTATTAGTTCGCGTGTTTGTATGTTTGTGCTACTAATCTTTTCTCAGTTTATACACTACATAGTTATTACGACCAGTTAAATAGTCATGATCGATGACAACATATTTATGTACTTAAATGCGATATGAATAAAAAATACCACTAACCTTAAAACAAGTATGCAACGTTGCGTCCCCTGTGTGATGTTGTTTGCAGTACCCGGTAGACTTTCGCACGGACAACAATAGCCGCCAATCGGAGACGCGTGTGACGCTCTAAATCCCGCCTTCTACATTCTTTCTTGCTTCTTATTGGCTGATTCGAAACTTCAGCGATAAAGATTTGAGAAGTGTGTTTAACGCCCAATGAACTGAAGCTGATTAGGTTTCTATGCCAACGACGCGTTGCTATATGCCTCCTTTTTTAGCCGTTGTCCGTGAAACGTTCTCATACATTTATTGCCGTTTTATCTGTTGTGGAGACATTAGAATAAACTAGTGAATTAGTGTATATTTTACCTTGTAGGAGAGTCTTACTTAGCATGCGTTCGCTTTATTATTTCGAGAAAAATGACAACAACTGACAACCATCTGTTTGAAATTTTTACTTTATTTCATTGACACAAATGTATCACTTTTGTTAAATCAAAACGATGCAAGGTTCTTGGTTAACTGGTCACTCCAAAAATGTCCAAAGCCACTTTTACATTTGAACCATTACTTCGTAAGATCACATTTTAAGTGAATCCCCTTAAAAACCCAAGGTTGAAACGCATTAATATGGACATTCGGATTTTAAAGTCACTGCAACCTCAGATTGGACATTTATAAACAGAACATGAATGCAAACTGAGGTAGACATAAGCATCTACAGTGATCTATCAGAGCTCTTCTGCTTAGGTAACATACCCCATGATGAGAGAGGCAGCACTTCAGTATTAGAATAGGAACAAAACAGAAATTCAAAACAACAAGAGAGCGTAACTTATGTAAAGAAATTAACCGTCATTAACCTGTTTTCAAGCTTCAAATTAGTACAGAGATGGAAAAACAACAATCAACAATCCCTCTAATACCCATTCACAATAACTATAGATTATATGAGGATGTTTTACTTTAAATAGCATTTGCTTAGGGTTGCACTTTGCTGCAAAGTAAAAAAAAAAAAAAAAACCTTTTGAGAAATACAGTTTAGTTGCAAAACCAATTATGGGGGGGGGAGGGGGGGGTTATCTTCAAATGTAATTCTTAGCTCTGTGATTACAGTCTGAGTAAAGTATGAATGGATTCCAGTTTAATAACTGGACAATAATTAGTCTTTCAAGGCTTGCGAAACCAGAAGACTACCATTCGATGGCATCAAGCCTGTTTTTTGACGTTGTGCTGTGGAATCAAGTGCTTCAAGTTGGTTCAGCGATAGCAGAAGCTTTGATTTTATGACTGCCGTTGAGTGGCCCTCTGCATGCGCCGGTACCAGTACTTCACCTTGGTATGTTCCATCATATCATCAAATGCATGAAGGCCCTCCATAACCCTCAGAACACCAAACACGGCCTGTGTTGAAAATACACGGTGTAAGTGTGCATTGCCAACCATATCACAGATAATTAAATGTGCTAGAAATAAAGAATCATAAATAATCCAATTTATTTGCCTCAACTGTGTGTGAACAGGAAAAATAAACACTACCATGCAAAAGTTTGGTTCTCCAAAAAAAAAGAAAAAAGAAAGAAATTAATGCTTTTGTTTAGCAAGTTAAAATTGACCATAAAGACTTTTATGATGTCACCAAACATTTCTATTTCCAATAAATGTTGTTCTTTAAACTTTATTTATGGTCATAAAAATAAATTTCAACACAAAATAAAAAAGTGCTGAATAAATAGCTTTTCATCAAAGGTATAAATTACATTTTGAAATATATTTGGATGAAAAAAAATAATTGTAATAATATTTTTTAAATATAATTTTTTAAACTGTATTTTATATCAAATAAATTAAGCCTTTGTGAGCGAAAGAGACTTCTTTCAACATAAAAACATTTATTTATGCATTTTTGACTTGATGAACAAAATATACCAGATCTGCAAGGTTGGGTTGATCGCCTCCCATGAATTTCCTGTTTTTTCCAATAGCTGCCACCCAATCATTGACGGCCTTGTAGAGATCCTGTCTCACATCATCTTGCAGATGGTGTCTGTGTAGTATGACGAGGTTAAACTTTATCAAAACATTTTTGCAAATATCTTTATTATGTATTATTTAAAAGGTTTAAAAGCATACCTGTTTTTCAATCTCTTTGAAATGATCCACATGGCAGCAGCTCCAAAATACTTAGCAAAGAATCCCTCAAATGTGCCAAATTTGCCTTCTCGCACTATGTAGTCAAAGGATGCAAGGGCTTCAGTCGGTGTGCGGTAAACATTTGGGGAAATTAGGTGAACCAGCCACTCATCTGTCCATTTCCGCCATTCAATCTCCTCTCTGGAAAAAAAAAAATGTAATACAATAATTATGTTTGACTCTGTAAATTCAATTAAAAAGGATAATGGAGCAATCACTTTCAGGCATAACTGATTTGCTTTACTTTCTGGTGTCTTTTCCAGGATATAGACGATCAGCTTCTGCGTCTCGCACCATGACCCAGTACTTATTGCCAAACTCTATCACATCTTTACCACTGTCATTTTTTGCCTTCATCTCAGGATAAAAAGTGAGAATCTCAGATACTGTTTTTTCCCTAAAAAAAAGCAGTGAACAAACAAATCAAAATTTGCATTTCTAATTACATTTATTTGCCTGAAGCAAAGCTACTAAAAGCTCAAAAGTTCACTATCAATCAATTCCCCTCCAACACCAGGACTGTCAATTTCCAATCAATACTTTGAACAAAACATCATGTATATAGTCGAAACAAATAAAACAGCTTGGTCACACTTTCAGATCCAAATTTCACTACTAACAAACCTACAATTTTTGCCTCGTTAAACTTGCTGCTTATTAATAGTTAGTGTTAGTTGTTACGTTTCGGTATTGACAAGGATTAAGGATGTTGAATATGGTCAATATAAAATGTGTGCTTTATAAATACTGATAAACAGCAAACATGTTAATAATAGACATACTAATAAGCAACTGATTAATAGTGAGAATTTGTCTAAATAACTGTAATACACAAACTTACCAAATGTTTATAAAGTCATTAAAACCACTTCAAGACCATGAACTTACATATAATGCAGAAGATACTCACCTGCTGGCCAGGTACGTCTTCAAAACACTAATTATTACAGAGGAATCCTTGAGTTGCTGTTTTGATGCAAACAAAGAGAGGGACTTGATGAGCTGAAGCAACATATAAGATATCGATCATCATCAGAAAGAAGCGACTCTCTACATACCAACGTCCCGTTCACCATCAGGATGGGAACTTTTCTGTAAGTGGACCACTTGATCTCCTGTCGCATAACGGGATTGACCTCCACAATTTCATATGGCAAACCATGATAATCCAGAAAGGCTCGCACCTTGCTGCAAAACGGACAGGTCTTATACTGATACAGAGTCAACTTCAGATCTGTCCCCAGCTCAGGTGCCTATTCAAAACAAGTTCATAAAAACCCCGGTGAGCAAACAACCCTACAAACAAGGGCACAACCAAATCCAAATACCTTTGATTTTTCCTCTGCAAGGTGACGCTGAAGCGTGAGCTTGACGGTCTGGTACAAGCCAAGACCACCACCGAGCAAGAAGGCGCATCCCAGGACTCTGCCACGCACCGGCGCAGCGACCAACATTCTGGATCTACATCCAGCTCCGCCGGTACCGTAAGCTCTGCCATGGCATCTCATAGAGACTCTCGGCACTAACGCTGCGGTGTTCGTTACACGGCATGTCGGTGTGTCTGAAACTAACCGGGCGACCTTACTGAGCGTTCTTGCACAGGCCGCCGCCATCATGATTTTTACATAAACTCCCACAAGTCTACGGCAAGCGCAGTGACAGCTGAACGAAATGCTACAAGCTAATAGCCGTTTCCGAGCAGAAGGTTTACTCCCTCCAGGGGGCGCGAGGGGCTCAAAAACTGAATCCCGCGTTTACAAAAGTGTATAGTAATACTATTTTTATATATTAAATTATTTTAAATTCAAATAAATAATATGCTTGAATAATCACGTGCTCTCCTAGCAGCGCGGAGAAAAATAACAGGTCACGTGTGCAAGGCATCGAGAAACCTTATTATTAAAATAACGAGATGAAAGAAACACTACCATCGAACACAATTAAGGCAACATCTGGGCATCTTATGCCTACCTACTTTAATTTCGCTGTGTACAGTACTAATTTACCATAAACATTTCATCTGTTTTTGAACTTAACTGTGGTGAGTGACAATACATAGTGTAAGTAAATTATATGTTATAATTAGGCATCATATTTGTAGAACAAGAAAGTCTCCAGCCTATCTGTTAGCATTCCCATTCATCTTAAAGGCAGCTGCTTAAAACCCTTCATTAGTTTCATTTACTTGTTAAAATGAAGTTTGCTCCAAGTTTTGTGTCATTTAAAAATTATAGGATAGTTATAGGAAACTAAAAAAATATGTAATGTTGTTTAACCTTAAATTTAAATCAGTTTATTAAATTACATTTGATTAATTTCTTATTAAATTTAGCAGCAATTATTTGTAACATGAATTAAAATACCCTTTTCATGATTTTAAAAACTGTTAGCCAGATTCGGACACAGAGAAAACATCTACAATAATATAGCCTAATTAAACCTTTAGCAATATATAACATCAACAGCCTACGTGCTCTTTTAAGCTGTATAGTTACAGCATCTACCAGCAAGGACTAACTGGGCCAAGCTAACCCGGCAAACTTTGACCCTTCCCAGCAGGAGGCAACAATTTTAACATTTCTTTTCATGCATTTTACCAACATATTATTGATTTATAAGAATTCATTCATTTTATCGAGAGGCTATTCTTTCTTTTTCTAAGTAACTATGTTTTCATACCGTGTGTGTGTGTGTGTATTGATATGGAAACTGGCAAAAGGAAAATGTTCTGTCAGGAAAAGGGGGAATTGTTTAACTGATGTTATAAACAAAAGAAAAGCTTTTAAGAATGTGCAGACAGTTGTTTACAGCGTATTATAATCGACAAGTCATTGCACAATAAAGAGGATGCAGAATTTTTGTGGCATCCTCTTTGGCAATAGCATGTGTATCTGTCAGCACATGTCTCATTGGTCTTCCAGTTAGAGGTCTAATAGATGCAGTTATTGCCAATGTCATATATTAGTTTAATGCCACTTAACAGATTCATCTTGCATGACATGTCTAGAAAGGATACATGTTTTAATAGAATCATTCTTAACAGTACAGTAGCTGTCTTCACCCTGTTAAAATCTGTCTGCTTTAACATGTGGCTGTTGAAGCACTGCCCTTGGAAAATTTTATCTTGAGAGAGAAGTTTCCCATCTACGTGTAACGTTTCTTCATGATTTCGTTCGTTGCCAGTGTCCTGAGGCCGAGTGGAACATTAAAGTGAACGGCTCCAACAGTTCCTCTCCAACACCACCCTGTCCTGTCTTTGTGTGGAGTTGGATCTCTGTGTGTGTTCAGACAGAAACTGTGCTTCCTTCCCTGCCCTTTTATTACCTCTTATTCTACAACACACAGATCTTAGTTAGAGAGTGTTTACTAAAGCAGAGCTTCTTAACATTGGGAACACAACTGTTTTGCAGGGGGTTTGGCAATTGTTTTGCGCTGTCGGGTCATTTTTGTGGGAAAATGAAACAATGCATTAAACAAAAATACTATAATAGGTTCACCTCAACGGATGCTAAATGCTAAGGCTTTTCTACAGTATAATGTAAATTTGAAGTGATTTGCAATGTAAGCATCACATTGCATGATAATAATAAGAGATGCATAATATTGACTCCGTAGTGAATACTGGCTTGTATTACATAATACAGTTTGGAGTCTGTATGAATTTTTTTAGGGTTTTAAAAGAGGTCTTTTTATGCTTACCAAGGCTGCATGTATATAATCAAAAACACAATAAAAATAATAATATTATTACAATTTATATTAGGTTTTTGATTCTTTGATGACTACAAACAAACAATATTTATTGCAGCCTTGCTAAATAAAAGTATTAATTACTATAAAAATCTTACTTACCCTAAACATTTAATCAGATATTTAATTATGCATGCTCTTTTTTTACATTTAGAGTACCTCTATTGTTTTAATGCTAATAATCCAGATCCTCTGTATTAGCAATATAATATTTATCACTGTTGTGATTCCTAAGGTTGATTTTAGTATTAGTGTTCTATTCTTTATTAAGATGAAGCTGTATAGAATTCTAATATTGTTCAATTATCCTTTCAGCTAGTCCGTAATTACAGTTTGCTTCTCCTTGGTCTGCGTTTCAAGTTTGAGCCGTTAAAGCCATCATACTTGAGAGGTAGCGTTTCAACAATCCATGTGTTCACAAGAAAACCTGCACATGTCTGGACGTGAATGGAATGACACAAATGCAGACGAGACATGTTGGTGCATATTCAAAGTGAATTCTAAATGTCGCCAGACTACAAACGCAACTGTAATACACAAATCTGAGAGGGATTGGAAAAAGAAACTGCTTTTGTGCACACGTCTTTGTGGTGAGATATGGCGCTCTTGTGCAAATACAGTTGTCTCTGTGGACTTTATTGCAGTTCCTCTAAGGCATCTCTTTTCAAAGGTTGAGCGTTTGCTGTCTCCATGGCAACCACATCTCTCTATGGCTGCGTAGGATATCCTCTGCATTTCAAAACAGTTCCCACAGTCTGTGCTTTCATAATAAAGTGCCACCTCCCCGTGGTCCTCAACTATGCTTGCGTTAGATAATCATCACATGCAACCCTCCGATATCGAACTGTGTGCTATGCGGGTTCATGTCTTTATCCTGTTGCATGATGGATGCATGCGTTTCTCATATACAGTTATGGTTAAGGCTGTTTTAGTATAGGACAGCTGTTTGTGGTCGACAAGCTTTGTGACCTAGATTTAATGACAGGGCAATGCAATTTTGTTCAACTCTTTAATGGATCCGAGTGTATGTCGGCCATTTATATGTGTGTGTGTGTTTTGTAGGATCCAGACCCAGACTCCCAGCTGCACAGGTCACTGGGCAGACTGGTCACGCGAGTGAGAACACACTCTGGGCACTTTGTTTGTTGCTCGAACAAAATGCACAGAGCACATGAGCCAGAAAGCACTTTTCCACTGGCGAAGCGCTCTCAGATACACAAACACATTGTCTCTAAGGGGCACGTCAGGGGAAAAGCACAGCAGAACACTGAAAACACCCAGCCAAACTTGCCTATATCTTCACCAGGAGTGTGTGAGAGACAGCCGTGGACATGAATGCGATGCCTTAAGAGAGAGGGAGAGAGACACAGTTCTGCAGAGACGCTGCATTTTAAAGCAAGATCTACCTGCATACCTACGTCGCGTGTATGGGTGTGGGTGTTTACATGGTTAGGAGATTGTTAGAGAGCGAGACAATGTGCGAAAGGAAGCGCTGGGAGGAGGTCGAGCCGTTCAGATTCCTTACCGTCTCCTGATGTGAGAGAAATAGAGGACAGCTGAGTGTTAGTGACAGCTGCAGCAAGTTCCTGTTTGTGCTGCGTGTAACTAGTAAAGAGAAAAACACAGAGAGAGGCGAGTAGTTTTAGTGTGAGAAAGAGAGACCGCCTGTGCACTCACTCCTGAAAGGGGAGAGAGAGGGAGAAAGGGAGGGAGGGAGTTGTGTATCAATGAGAGAGCGGACAAGGGGGAGCAGCATTCCCCTAATATGAAGCAGGCGCCTGGACAGCAGCCTGCACTCTCTCCATCGGGTAAGATGGAGCCCAAATCTCTGTTCAGCCTGCATAAAGCCCTGGCTCAGCCTGTGAAGATGTGCATGTTTGATTTCCCTGTCTCCATCCTGGATGATCTGGTAAGAGAGAGACTGCGGTCGTTTGGTTTTGATTCACCTGGTGTGAGTTGGTGTGTGTGTGTGTTCATTTAGTGTAAGTATGTGCTCACCCTTTGGCTGTATTCTGCTGTTTTCATGCATGCTGGCTTGGAGCCAGTGAGGACTGTAAGTGACGTGGTGTTTTCATGGTAAAAGCATGTCAGTTCTTGCTGTTTCTCGTCACGAAGCGGGTTACAACTAATCGATAACGGCGTCTTGAGTTAGTTGTGAATGTCTTGCGCTCAGTAGTGAGCTCTACTTTTGGTATGCTGAACAGGATGTTGTTGCTATGCTGCCCGTGGATGTTTTTTTTTTTTTTTTAGTTTTTTTTTTTTCTGTGGCACATTACGGCCAGAGATGTTCAAGGATGATGTGTTACTTTTGCTAAGTGGCAGGTGTTTTTCTGTGTCAGCACTTCTGCAGGTGTGGGTATGCGTCTAGGTTACTGAGCCCTTCTTTATCGCATATTCTATGGTCCACTTGAGTACCGCACTGCAACTGCTTCAAGTTTTATGAGTCATTTTGAAATGGATGTGATCCCCTTTTGGTAGTGCGGGTTTTGTTTTGGATTTGTTTGAATAAATGTCAAATGTTAGAAATAGCAACTGGGTTTATGACATGATGCTCATATTTGTCCACATATAATAATTCATTTAAAATATATTAAAATGCTACAGTAACTTAATGTAGGATAGGCATGTTCATTCATATATATATATATACACACACACACTGTATTTTGGGGTGATACGACTGTAAATACCTTCAAGTTTTGAAATATAAATTACATTTATATTAAATTGATCATGATACCTATTAATAGAGTTGTTCAAAAATATCTGTAATTCATGAAAAAAATCATTTATTAATTAATAAGCCAAGAAAAACTAACTTTTTATTCGAATTATTATGTTTAGGAATAGTACTTTAGATGTAATTTAATTTAGAAGTGTAAGGAAAATATAGGTTTTGTTACTGAATTAATTCAGTTGAATTTGACGTTTTAAAGGTTTTTAACATGACTTGACACTTGTGTTTTGAGCTATAGATGGATCTTATACTGTAAGTCATTGACCAGTTCTTAACAAAATCATAATTTTGTCTCAGTGAACACCTTAAATAGATTTTTTTTAGATTTCAATAAACTCACTAAATATGAATTTACATCAGTAGGCATGGCACAGCACTTTTTTTTATTAATGATCATAATCTTTTCAGCAGCGATGTTTGGTGACAGTGGTATCAGATCACTTGTATCCATGTCTCAGCCAGTAACTGTCTGTGCTCATTTGTGACTGGACAGGGCTTTTGATATAGCTTCTTATTTGGCCTTAGTGGTGTGAAGAAAGCACTTTTAAATGCCAAGTTCTGAGTGTCAAAGCGTCTTAGAATCGTAATGGAGCTCCAGAGAATACAGCAGGGTAATAAATCGAGCCACAGAATGGTGTTTCTGTGGCACTCAAGAAAGGAAAGTATGTGAGCTCTCAGTGTGAAAAAGAATCTGAGGTTTACGTATATCTTGGGTAAGTGAAAAGTGCATGACCTATTTTTGAAAAGCAGTTTGGAGATTTTCAATACTTAAAACTGTTTTCTCGGGATTGCACTCCCGAGAAGTGTTTCGCACTGGCCTGTTATAGCAACATCATTGTTTTAAGCCACATAGACATGCATTGACAAGGTCTGCTCTCTTGAACATCAATATCCACCTGTGTGTGTGGTCTGTGTTTGTGGGTCAGGTTTCGTCTAGACCTTTGACAGTCCATACAGCAGCTTATTCTAGCCAAGAACTGTCCATTTAACTAATGGCATGGCAGTGTCTGTGAATGATTTGTACAGAAAACAAACAGAGAGACTCTGAATAAGAGATTAATGACTGAATAAAGTGCATAGCAAGTCTCATTTACAAAACGGAAATCTAGTTTTTTTTTTTCAGCTATACCTAGAACAGAAACTCAAAATAGCCTTGATATTCCTAACCTGACAAACCAGGGTCAAATCCAGTGATATTTCATATTATTTCAGTATTTCTTATCAGTCTGGTGCCTAACCAGTAAAAACAGATTTAAAAATGGTTTGTTTTTATTTTATTTCTGTGTGAAATCATACTACATCAAAAATGACCGAATTGTCATAAAAATAAAGTGAATTTAAAATAAGTAGTTTTTGTAACTGGCTAAATAAATGAACATGCTCTTAGTATTAAACTATACCGAAAAGTAAAATGATAACAAAACACATTATTACAATGACATCCTGTGAACACCAAAAAAATTTCTTTCACAAGATTTGATGTGTTGCTGGAACAGAAAGTTGTCCAACAGGTTTATAGGTTCGTTTGATTGCTTCACTTGCAATTTCATTTCGTGTGGGAATTCCACTGAGTTCCCAGAGCAGCCTGTGCATCACTACAAATGATTTCAGAGTAACCTTGATGGTGTTAATGCAAGAGCTTATGACAAACTCGGCAAGCGCTGTAGTGCTCAGTGAGAGACTGTTGTGTTACCGTGTTCCCTGCGTATTGATACAGCTGTTTGAGTCCACACGTGTCGGACAGGGCCAGTGTTTTGGGGTCAGCGAATGGAGAAAGAGAATTTTGCGCTTCCTATCTGTCACAAGATTGAGGATCTCTTGCAGTTGACGCTAAAAAGTCAGAACTGAGAAGGTGATGTGTTGGAAAGACAGGTTTGATCAACTTGTTCAACTGATACGCTGGTGCGCCTTGGGTTGTGTGTACGTGAATGAAGCTTTGTACTGTGATTTGGAAAGTTTAGAGGAGAGAAAACAGGTAAGAACCATTTATTTATTTCCTCTAATAGTCTACAAATGTATCTGGTTTTAACAGATCTAATTATATGAATGTAGCTAAAAGGAATGTTTTTGGATTATAGTGGGCTATAACTAAAGAAATCTGTAGTCGGTACAAACTACAGTTTGAAATGTCCTTAAGGCGGCAGTGTGTGTGTGTGTGTGTGTGTGTGTAGGTGTGAATGGATACCAATCAGTGACAAGCTGCTTCCTGCTCTCTTGGCTGTGTTAGTATCTTTCAGGTGCTTTCCACAGCCAGAGAAGTACATACCTTTGGTCATTCTTTAGTTTGATGAAGTAAAGAAAAAGGAAGGAAGAACATCATCTGAAAATGTAATAGAACTGATATTACATTTAAGCTTTATGAAGTTGTTAGCACCTCAAAATCAATAAAACATGATCAGTTGCTTTCCCTTGATAAGGTGCCACTGTGTAATTGTGTATCTGGTTAAAATCAGGAAGGAAAAAAATGTTTCAGGCTCATTATATTTGTTACTGTTTGAAGCTGTGTGCTCTCAAAGTACTTTCTCAGGATGACACAGGCTTGTTAGGAGAGGAGACTGGGTTCAGGGTGAACACTGTTTGCTAACACTTATTCGAGAACTCTGATGGCCTTGATTCCTGATAGTAGGGAGCATAACAATAAAGTTCTTTAGCCCTTTTTAAGTGTTCAGTGGAAAGAGGCTTCCATTTACTATATCACCTGGTTTTTGATATGTCTAGGCAAAATGACAAAAGAGATCAAATGAAGCTTCTCCAAAGATTTATGAACCATGCTGGTGCTGTGAGAGAACCACACGCTGTTATCTATCAAGCAGAGAGCAGTGCAAATAGTGGTTGTGCAATTGAGTTCCAGCTGCCGCAGAGTATACATGTTACAGCAAACTTTTCATGTCATGGGTCATTATTTCTGTTGAAGAAAATGTTGCTTATGTAGGTCTATATGCGTTTAAAAAAAACAGTAAAGTATTACAATTTAAAATAAATGTTTTGTTTTTGAATTTATTTACATTTGTAATTTATCCCTGTGAAGGCAAAGCTGAATTCTCCAGCAGCCCATTCTCACGATCCTTTAGAAATCACACTTGCATGCTGTTTTGTTGCGCAAGACATATTTCTTATCGTCGTTTGAAAACAACAGCGCTGCCTAATATTCTTTGTGGAACCATATGATTATTTGATGAATATAATAGCATTTTTGGAATAGAAATATTTTATAATATTACAAATGTTCTTGCTGTCACTTTTTAATCAACGACTTTGAAAAAAAAAAAAAAAAACTTGCCCCAGATTTTTGGATGGTGGTGTACAGTACTTGTAAACTGAAAATGTAGTTATGGGTTAATTCTAAGGACAACATTTATACTGAGAAAAGTACAAAATGCCTTGAATGCAATATAATGACACCAGTTCTCTCACAGTTGGGAGAGTTCACAGAGCATATGAAGAAATAAACAGTATATGATGTGGATTTATGTGGATTCTGTGTTCTTGTTGCTAGATTTATTTGGATGGTGTTTTAAACCCTGTTCTGATGCATAGAAAACTTAGAGTATAATAACTCTGTGTGATCTCTCTGCATGGCAGCTGAGGAGCATGACTAACAACTGTTTCAATTCAACTAGAGACCCCATGGCTATTCACATCCAGTTTGTGCTGCCTTGAATTATAGCTTATCAGAAGTACAGTAGTCACCAATACAAGCTTTTGTGAATCCTAAATAAAGGTAAGAGTAATTGCTGATTAACTGAGTTTGAGGTGCAACATTTTTTACACTTAGCTGGCTTCTATTCATCCCAATAAAACTGTCAGTTTTGTGCTTTACACTGACACCTATTGGCCCGGCTGCTCTATCGAGTTTGTAATATTGTTTCGTTAAGGTGTAATGTTTATGCTTTGTAAGGTGTTGCAGATACTTGCTACTAAACAAGTAACAAGTTCATGACATAGATTGTCATGACATGACTCCAACTAGATTGATCTCTCAGGATTCTTTAAGGGGTAATCTGTTATTATTTACTCACCTTCATGTCTGTCCAAAACCATAAGACCTTCGTGCATCTGATGTTATATAGATTATTTTAATGATGTACTTAAACCCTTCTGGGACTTGAACGTGGCAGTTGATGAACGATATTAAGGTGATTAATTAATGACATTTTTTATTTTTTATTTTTTTGGGGTGAATTATCCATTTAGTCTACACTGCCCCTTTAAGTTTTCAGTGTGGCTCAAGGCTTCCAGCACAGAGAAAGCATTTTCCCTCACTTAGACAGCTGTCTTGTCAGATTTCACGATGTAATCATAATGGCTACCTCAGGGAAAACACCATCATCCCCAGCAGGTGCCTCAGACAGCTGCTGCTCTTTCTCGCAAAACACTATTCCTCTGGAGGGTTTCAGTTTCCTTAGGAGCTTTGCGTCAGTGTTGCAGTCATCCCCGAAGAACTATTAAGTTACCAGTATTTTCCAACAGAGGGCGCTATTAGTGTGCGTTAAAGCCAGGGCCATGGCATCATTTTTAAGTGGAACTAGGCTTGTTGCTCAACAAATATTTTGAGGTTGAAACATGAATAACCTATAATTTAGGTTGTTGATGTACAGTGTAGCTGTCCTAAAAAAGGATGGATCAGGAAAATGTATTAACAGGAGCTAGCCTACATGAATCCACTTTGTAACAATATGAGTATTATAATAGTGGCATGGTGTTAGCATAAAACATGAAATGAAGCACTTCTTTAAAATAAAAGTATTTTTATTGTTTGGTTTAGATATTTTTTCTAGTTCACAATGCCAAAATTAACCTATGTGAAATTTATTTTGTATTCTTTATTTTAAGAAAATAATAATAATAATTGTAGACCATGTAAGTTTTAAACGCACTGATTATTATTGTATTTTTAGTATTATTGTTTAGTTATTGTGTCACTTTAATTATTTTTAACAAATCCTTTTTTGTTCACAAATAACTTTAATGTTTTAAGTCACTAAATAAATAATGCTCCATACAGTAGTTTAATTGATTAGTCACATAATTGCATTCGTTTATTTTTGGCAAACGATTAAAAGTGATATTTTTAGTAGCTCACAGCAGTTTCCCGGAACCTGACATCACGGTTTTAGTTATGGAAGGGGCGGGGCCAAGTGCGAGCTCAGAGGGGGGTGGATGAATGCGCACAAAGGGGCGTGGCCTAGCCGCTCAGGGTATTCCCTTCAGCCAAACTCATACAAACACTCGTTGCTACAGCAGAAGTCTGGATGACAGTCACAGGACATGGAGTTCGTAATAAAATAATACAACGTTAACCGAGGTGACAGTCTTTTAGTAATGGTCTACATTATGGGGATGCAGTCGGACGCCCTCGGTGTCAACCCCACGTCCTTGGACGAGCTGTTTGAGTCCAGCACATGGAAAATTAAAAACATTTGGGATGGGGTGAAGCTGGAGATCGCACCCGGAGATGGATGTCCGGTCGTCTTAAATAGTTTTACGCATTTGGACCCTGATCTGCCTGTCCTGGAGGTAATACACAGATTTAAACTTATTTCCCTTATTGTATGTATATATGTATTGAGAGAGAGAGGCATACAATGTGTGTGCTTGTAGATGGATAACAATATCAATACAATATACTACAGTGTTATAAATATATTAAAAATAGAACTGACATAGCCTAATAGTAGATATAGTTTATTATTTCATTTTTTTTAGAAATTACATTTTGTGTGTATTTCTTATTTGAAATGATATATTTAGTTTATACGTATGTATATACATAAATTGTTTCTGTTATTTCAAAACATTTTTTTCAGCATATATTGTTCGTAGCTATGTATTGTTGTGCTGTAGATTGAGTGTTTTTGTTGTACTTTGCTACTGTTTCTGTCTTTTATAGAAAATTGCAGTTTATAAACAATCAAATATGCTTGTTCCACCTCAGTTATAGTTTCTGCTGATCTTATGTGATTTTTGTTTATGTTTTCTTACGTGATCTTGAGGCAATACGAAAAGGATCTTGAGAAAAATATGAAAAGGCAGCATAAATGTATTGCACAGAAATCTCTGGTTCTCTACGGCCTACATGAAGTAGCTAAATCAAAACTCCACCGTGATCTTGGCAAGAGCACTGGCTCACTTTGTTTTCCTCTTTTTTCCAACTTTCCCCTCTCTTAATTCTCCTCAGAAAGGGCCATGGAAATAAAACAGTCAAATGAGAATAACGTCCCCTTCAGGCATTAAATGAAAACACGATCTTTAGTCCAATACGTGTAAAGAAAAGTATTAATTATCTAGGAATTTTCCTGTAAATACAAGCCAATGTTATTGATGTTCTGTTATTTCTATAGTTTGTTTATGATAAGATTGCATGCAACAGTGCAGATATGTTAGCTGAGAATGAACGATTATGTTTGAGAACCTCTTATGTAATACATGACAACGTATTGACTTCTCAGTTGTGATGAAAGGCTTTCGTTATTAATTTCTATTCGTGACTTCTCAGGCTCTCCAGCGCAAGATGTTTTTCCTGGTTGTTTTTGAACGGGAGGAAATCATTTTATCACCATTGCATTCACGCTTTTTTTTTTACGCTAAACGTGTGATTTCTGACTGTGGTTTGTGAACAACATGTCCTCTTTTTATCTTGCATTTCAATGGCAACAGCACATTGTTGTGACTTAAACAGCACTTTACACCGAAACGTGTTTACGACGTATAAGTCACGCGCAAAAAGAAGGTTCCAGTGTGTCACCAGCCACGAACCTTCTCTGGACTAAACCTAATCTGCTCTCATTACTCAATTAGTGATGGTTAAATCTCCCACTTGAGCCCTTCTTCTTTGTGAAGGCAGTTTGTTTTCCTTCCTCGTTACAGAAATCAAAATATCTCTTCCATTTATTTTTAAGTGAAAATGGCTGACGTCCAAAAAGTTGACTCTTGGATAACCATGAGTGATGGATGAAGTAACTTTGCTGTAAATCCTTCTCTCTTATCTCTGTCTCTCTCATCCTCTTTTGTTTATGGGATGGGCTGTAAAAAATGGCACCGCAAGCACTTATCTCTGCTTTTATAGTGATTCAAGGCAGTTGATGGCTTGGCAAGAGCTCAGAGTTGGTTACATCAGCCCTGAAGATCTAAACCAAATCAGCCAGATGTACCCTTGTATAATGGATCTTTACAAGCTCAGTACACAGAGCAGCTAATCTCTTAACGTAACAGCTGCCATAAAGGATCCAGTGTAAGATCTTATGTAAGAGCACTTTAACACTGTTATTGTCAGAAATGGACCATTGTCGAAAAATGTTACGATCAACTTGAAAGAGTGACTACATAGTTTGTTTACTCAAAAGATTGATTGGCTTGAAGAGTACTATTTGGAGCAAGATTTGAGCAATAGAAGCTAACAATTTTTTATATATTATGGATTTTCTGTATTCAGCTATATAGCCTTCGATACCTATAGAAAATTGCTCCTGAGGCATATTTCCAGGATGTCCTTCATATGTTTTAGGCTTTTAAATATGGTCCAACAGACTGTCGGCCTGTAAAGAAAATAATATACAACATACACTGCTGATCAAAAGTTTACGCTTTGAAAGAAGACATCAAGGCTGCATTTGCTTGATCAAAAATACAGTAAAAAGTTTAATGTTGTGGAATATTATTGCAATTGAAAATAACCGTTTCCTGTTTTTATAATTTTTTCAGCATCCTTTTCTCCTGGTTACTCCAGTTCAGTGTCTCAGTATCTGATTTAGAAATCAGTTTAATATGCTGATTTGCTGATCAAGAAACACTTTATTACATTGTTATTATTATTATTAATATCATCAATGTTGAAAACCGCTTGGGTGCTTAATGTTTTTGTAGAAACCATAATTGATTTTGTTTCAGAAGACTTTGATGAATAGTTTCAAAAGCACCGTTTTTTTTTTGGAATAGAAATATGTTTTCAACATTTATCAATGACTTTCTTGTCAAAAAAAACTACTGACCCAAACTATTTTGTCACTATTGTAAATGTTCTCTGATAGTTTACCAGCGAACAGTGGTCATAGATTTGACTGGTACTTTTGTCACAGGCTTTTCACTTTAATAAATTTTGTCTTTGTTCTTCCGTGTTTGTTAAAAGTGTTTACAAATTCTGCATTTTTCTTAAAGAGCCCTTTGTGTGATAGATTGAATTCGGAACGTCATAATGGGGCCAGCAGAGCCGAGCTTTGTATAATGAGGAGAACAGACAGGGGTTACATTGACACATACAGAGATGCTTTTGTCGTGAAAGATCTCTTGAATGGAAAGAGAGGGATGAGAGGGAGGAATAGTGGGCTGGCAATAAAGAGAAAACAAGGATGTGAGAGGCAGGAAAGGGAAAAGTAATAGGAATACGTAGGTGTGCATTGATGTAATTAAACAATTGTAAACAAGGTGTAAAATATAAATACTTCATACGTAAGGGTTAAATCAGGTTTGATAGGTTCAGTTTAGAAAAGCAGCTAGTAGAGCATAATACTACGCATGCCAAGGCCATGAGTTCAGTTCCCAGGAAACACACATACTGATAAAATGTAGAGTTTGAATGCACTGTAAATCACTTTAAATAAATGGTCTGGCACATTTGGGTGCACCAAAATTCTAAATTCTTTCATTTTTTTTTTTTTTTTCTTTTTTTTTTTTAAATTGCCAGGAATTAAAGAAAAATAAAAATCATCTTTTGTGTTCCAAAGAAAAAACAGAAACAAAAATCTACAGTTTGTTCACATATTTAGTTTTTCATGTAGAATGTAGACAAATACATTTCTGTGATGTGCAGAAAAGATCTGCTCTCAGAATAATGCCATGCATTCCTTATTTCTTCATCTGCGAAATACCGGAGCCAGACAGCAACCGCACTCAGCAGTTCTGAGTCTGGTGAATCTTTTTCCAAGGCTTTTACTGGAGAATTCCTTCCTTAGCTCTGCTAATCTCATTCTGAAGTGCTGGAGCAGATTTCACAAAAACCTTGACACAACCAAAACACAGGCACCATCTATTTATTATTAACAACATCCAAGCCAGAAAAAATACTGATAATCAAGTGTAAAATAATAACAGTATGCAATCTTACTGGATTGAGGTTAACCTCTGATGATAATCTTTACAGTCTCTTGACAGTAAATTAAATGCATCCTTGCTAAAAATCGTTTTAAAAATCTTAGTTATTCCAAACTGCATGGTAATATTATTGAACTGTCACATTATTTATTTCAGTCTGTGAACATAATAAATCCATGGTTCAAAAAAGTTAGAAGTCTTCAACAGAATATGGTGGATAATAATTACCTTTTTACCTTTCTCTGCCTTTTTTCCACTGTAGATTGAATCTGGCCATCACTCTGTGCTGAGGTTTAATGTGCTGTAACCGAGTGTGCTGAAAAACCTACTGAGCAATGCCAAAATACACAGACTGCAGCTTCGCTCTGTGTATCCAATCTCTCTTTAGGTTAATAACTCGTACAGGACCGTGAATCTTGAGAGAACACGTGAAACGCTATCCGAATCCATGACCCTCATGGCATAAATAAGCATGATTTTTCTCCTGACCATTACTAACAGTAAAGAGATCTGGTCGGAGCTTACAGTGGCCTAAGCTGTTATCTGTTCAAGCCATTTATAAATATTGTATTACGAGATAAAATCATTTTCAGAGACAATATTTGTCACAGCGTGTCCTACCCAGCCAAGGCAATAAAAGCAAACATGTGCTGAGGCATTTAGACAATGTTATGACACATAATAAAAATATGAATGAGTGGTAGCCTTTTGAAGCCAGGCTTATTAAAGATCAGCAGGAGGACAAGCAGATTGATCACCGCTTCGAATTCCTTTCTTCTGACCTCATCTGTTTACTTTCTCACTTTATATTTTTACAACATTATAGCAGTTCGTGCCGGACATGCATTATGCAATTTTATTCACTTTCACACCAGACGGACACCTCTGACAAGTTTAAAACCCGTTCAAAAGGATGCATTTGAAAAATGTAATTACTTTTAACTTGACAAAAAAATGTCTTGTGAATAGTTGCGGCATGTCAAGATAAACCAAGCTGTCCAAAACACCGCCAGTTGATATCTATTTTTAATATAATCTTGTTTTTCTCGATATGAATAAGTTGCAGAGCACACGTAATAAGGGCTTGTCCTCTAACATCTTGTAACTCCTCCCTGATTTTGACAGGAAGAATTCTGCATTGTTTTTGTGTGTGTTGTTTGTGAAGGATGCAGCTGTCTAGGAAGCTGCTACGCAGTAACTTTTCAGCACTCTTTGTCTTTTCACAGGAAACTCTGTGACTTTATTGGATCAGAGGTACTCGAGGTGTTCACAGAGCAGAGTAAACGCATTCTGTCAGGCTTTTATGACTGCGATCACCTCATACAATATCATAACAAACAAATGAATTTAGGTAAAATGCAAACCTGTGATTAGTGGTAAACCGTCTTCACCATATAAACATTTCTTGGCTTTCTCTGACTGTCTGTAGTCGTGAGGTGGATTTTCCCTTAGAAAGTACAGCTGAGTGTAGGTCCTGTTTCTGTTTTGAAACACCAAATGTCAAAGACGGATCTTAGTGCTCTGGTGTTATGTCAGACCCACCCCCCCTTTTTTCAGGCCTTGATCCTACTATTGCCCACAAGTCCTGAGTAAGAGGGGCTTTCCAAAGTCTGTGTGATTTCACTTTTTGTTTTGGTTTATTGTTTTGCTGAGGTGGTCTACTTTCCCCTTTCCGTATTTTTACTTGCACCAAGATAATCTCATAAAAAATATAATATAATTGAGATGTGAGGTTTGTGAGGTTGCTTACAATAAGTCCATCTTACAATAAGTCCATCTTACAATATAATATAATATAATTTAATGGACGCCCATTCAGGGTGTTTCCTTGCCTACAGCTTGATTTGATGAAGCTTGATGAAGCTTCATTTACTTACACTAAGTCCATTTTTAAATTTAATACAATCTAATATAATAAACTATAAATCAAGATAAATTGTCTCACATCTACATCTTGTATTCTTTACAGGTTTATGTAACACATCTGAAACTGAAAGGAGCGCTGTTCCTTTTTTTTGCCCATTGATTCACTTGCACAATACCACAGCAATGATATTTAGCAGAAACTGTAATGTGGCATGTGTGTTTGTTACCATGGCTACTCCTGGACAGGTCCCTGGGGTTGGGTTATCTGTTTAAGCAGTCATCTCTTCTAGAGAAGGCTGTTCTAATGACCATGCACTGACTCACACCCACATTTACACAGGATACACCCTCACACAACTGGCTCACTGCCTAAGGCAAAGCTTACGGTCACTTCCCACAGTTCCCTGGGAGTTCCCTCTTACTTTCCATAATGACGTCAGGTACAGTTTCTTGAGTAGTTAGTTGCAAATTACTAACTGCAAACGTTCTCAATTTAGGATTATATACGAGATCCCTACGGAATAAAAGCGTAGAGGTATATTTTTAGTTTTCATAATCGTTTATCTTTGTTGGTCAGAGAGTGAATTTAGACTCAAATGAATGTTTCAGACCATTTGTTTATACAATGCATTTGAATCATACTTTACAAAAAGGTGTTCTAAGACCACTGTCCTACTAGCCAGCGAAAGCTACTAAGTGCATATTCAAGATGTGGAGTTAAAGGGCTGGGTTAGCCATGTGACAGTGGCTGATAAAGAGCCACAGTCTTGGTCTTGTGTGCTGTGTGTGGATTAAGGAAATGAGCAGTAATCCCCAGCTCACCCCTTAAAGCCCTTGCTGCACTAAAACTGTATGACCGTATAAATTCACAACCTAAAGAAGAATAGCACTTGAAAAATAATCATCTTTGCTGCCATTAGTTATTATAAGATGCTCTTTGTGAGACTGAATTCTAGAATGTACTTTTCCTCTTGACTTATTATTACGCGACACTTGGTTAGTCACATTTATTAGTTAAATATTTTTGTAAAATGACCACAAAATTGTACATTTAACAAATTTCTGTAATGAATATTAGAGTACTCAACCCTTTTTTCATCTGTAGAGCTCGGTTCAGGAGATCGGAGAGGAGGCAGAAGACGGAGCCGTTTATACCATCACACTCCGAAAAGTGCAGCTCCACCAGACGGCTAGTAAAGGCCAGCGATGGCTGGGTGTGGAGACAGACTCGGCCCTCAGTTTATACGAGACATGCAAGGGTCGGACCATTAAGGCTGGCACACTGGAGAAACTGGTGGAGTACATGGTTTCGGCTTTCAGAGGAAAGGACTATACATACGTCACTATTTTCCTCTGCACCTACCGCGCTTTCGCCACCACCAAGCAAGTGCTGGACCTGCTGCTTAACAGGTAAACAAGCTATCAATCCCAAGCACAATATATGAAGTTATTCACTGTTATGTTACTTAAAGTGCGTTCTTATTTACATTAGGTATGCCAAACTGCATGAGCAGCCAGTCTCAGGCAAGTCAAAGGTCTCCTCAGACGACCACACGGAGCTTAAAAAGTAAGTAATTACGTTTCTTGAATTAATATCTTTTTAGTTAATATTGGTTATACTGTGTATTGGTATATACTATAGTACCTAAACATGACTTAAAATAATTATTGGCTTATTGGTATCGCACAGAATCTTGATATTGAGGCATTCTTATTTTTTATGTGCTTGACAGTACCGTCTCATCTATCCTGGGTGCATGGCTGGATCAGTACTCTGAGGATTTCTGGAGCCCTCCTGACCATCGATGCCTGCAGAGCCTCATATCCTACTTGCAAATTAACTTCTCTGGATCAGACCTCGAGAGACGAGCCCATAACCTGCTGGAACACTTCCAGCATCGGCAACACACCGAGGTTGAGCTTGAAGGTACTAAAATAAAGTAATCCACTGATTCAATCAATCAATTAATCACTTTTATTTATATAGCACTTTTAACAATACAGATTGTAGCAAAGCACTGAACATAATCAAATAGAATGGAATGGGCTTTTATTAGGAGAACAGATTCTCATGTTAAAGGCTGAACAACTGAAGCAGTCTTTCAAACTTGCCTCGTCTTTGCAGGTGATCTGTGCCCCTGTCCCTTTGCCACACCAGAAGAGAGCAGCTTGGATGATGAATTCTCTCCCTCACATTTCATGTCCTTCAGTCCTGCCATAGTCGCTGAGCAGTTAACAGTCATGGATGCGGTAAGAGCCTAGATATTGTCAGTCTTTCCTAGTGGCACAGGTTTATATACAGTAATCTAGTGGCTGAGGATCTGAGGAAGGTTAAAATGGGTTGAAATAGAGTTGGCAAACTGCTAAGCACAATCCAGCACCCTAACCTTTATACAAGCTGTTCAGTCTCATGCTGCTTTATGGGGCCTGTTTATGCACAAAGTATATAGAAGTATTTAAAGATTAAGGTCAGCTGAGAGAATTAAACTTGGGAAAATGATTCACTTAAGTCATTACATGCCATAAATGTAAATAAAGTTAAAACCATTCTCAAGGCTCAAATCAAAATAAACCGGTGAATGCAATTTGAACTCATTGTCTTTCACAGGAGCTGTTTAAGAGGGTTGTTCCATACCATTGTTTGGGTGGCATATGGTCCCAGCGAGATAAGAAGGGCAAAGAGCACCTAGCACCGACCATTCGTGCCACTGTTGCTCAGTTCAACAGTGTGACCAACTGTGTGATTGCCACCTGCCTGGATAACAGGTCTCTCAGACCCTTTCAAAGAGCGAAGCGCATTGAACACTGGATAGAAGTGGCCAGGGTGAGGCACCATTTTAACTTTTCTCATTTAATATAGTCACAAAATGCAACGGATTCAAAATTTTTGCAAATCTCCAAAATCATACATTTCACTTCTCAGACTTATTTTCGTAAAGTTTCATCTCACAATACAATACAATACTTTGTTATGCTACTCTTTAACCGTAGTGCATAATTTGTAGTACTATTATAGTTACCATAGGCATGTTTTTCAGTGAGCTTGGGTTACAAAAATGAGGCACGTGCTGCATGGGGGTGCGTCTCAAAAAGTGTTGGAAAAATCATATCGAAGAGGCAACTCAAATGGTCAACCACAATTTTAATTGCTAAACCTAGGAAAGCCCTAGTGACCACATTACAACACTCTGAAAGCAGCTAGCTAACACATGTAAATTCTCTAAAAACACCCAAGGAAACGTAGCATTATGGCAGCAGGTTTTGCATAGGCATGGGCTTATAATGTTTCTTTATTATAGGAGCAAATGTATATGTATAGGGCATAATTTTATTCTCAAGCAATCCATAAGTGTTATAGGTAATTAATATCTTTTTGTTTATCTTGACATCAGAAATGCCGTATCCTGAAGAGCTTCTCTTCTCTGAAAGCCATCCTGTCCGCCTTGCAGAGTAATGCCATCCACAGACTGAGGAGAACCTGGGAGGATGTGTCCCGGTAAGAGTTTGAGTGTATTTTTGTCAGTAATGATTAGCCGGAGTCAAGGATAATACTTTAGCATTAGCATTAGCATTAGCCACTGATTAACAGTAGCATTCTTTGTGCTTGCTGCTTATATGTTTTGTCATACAAATCTTTAGTCAAAACTCAACGTTCTTGATAAATCACTTGTTTTATAGTGAGGCATTTGGTGATAGAGGATGAAATAGTTTAATGCTAGTTAATTACAGTGGTTGGATTTCAGATGTAGCAGTTTCTGACTTGGACCGATTTTCTTCTGCTTACAGGGAAAGCTATCGCACTTTCCAGGAGCTGTCTGAAATTTTCTCAGATGACAATAATTATTCCCTCAGCAGAGAGCTTCTCATTAAGGTGAGTAAACTGGTCGTTGAAGGAGACTGTGTGTGTTTTGCTCACAATTGTTCCCAAAAATCTAGTCACGTTGTAAGTCACATGTTCACTCGCGTTTTTCAAATTTCTAAAAGTGCGCTATAAGCCACCAACGTTCGCAGTATCTGCTGTTGGTGGAAGACAGGATGTGGTTATGTCAGAGAGTCATCCACAGGAAAGCTTAGTGACTTACCAGTCTTTTCATTGCCTTTAAAACTTTGTTTCTATAGCAATCACAGGGTAAACAGAAAAGCTGTATTCAATTGCATAGTATGTGCAGCCTGCTGGCTCAATGTCTTGCTTTCTATGGCCTGCTGAGTTTTGTTGAGTACAGCTTCAAAATGCCTTTGTTGCACTTTTCACCAGTTGGCATGCTTCTGCATTTGATAGACGTCTTGAAAAGAATCCATTAGTGTTAAAAGCATTATGCAAGTTTGAACAGAGTGAATTTTGTGCTGTAATTTTGCTCGCAGCACTGCTGCTAGTCATATGTATTGTGTAAGATAAGACTCGTTTTCAGAGAATATATACCTTGTATAAGAGAATATATATATATATATATATATATACACCATATACAATACTTTATATTATTGTTTACGCATTCAAATAAGTAATACTTAATAATGCTTTTATTCAGTAAAGATGCATCAAAAGTGACAGTACATGTATGTTGTAAAAAAATGTTTCTATAAAAATATTAAGCATATTTTGCAATGATAAGAATAAAGCTTTTCTGTACATTGATTAATAAAGGATTACTAATACTACCATGTCAAATTCAGTTTTTGCCATCACAGGAAGAAATGTACATATATTGAAAAAGAAATTGTTATTATAAATTGTAATAATAACTCAGAATATTTCTATTTTTACTGTATTTATGATCATATAAATGCAATCTTGGTTAACAAAAGAGAATTCAAAAACCGTAAACCTTTGAAAAGTAGTGTACATTCTCTGAAAATCAGTCTCATGCAACTTCTAGTCACTTCTTAAATATAACAGAACAAAACAACACAAAAAAAGACAAAAACACTGAAATGTTGCAATGTTTTGTTAGTGAAATTGACACAAATAGACCTTGTTGTGGCAACCTGACGTTCCATTACATGAACGTGACTCACAAAGTTTGAGAATGAAAAATAGATACAGTTGTATTGACTTTATCTAGAAGTCTTCACCGCAGACGTGACTTCTGAAACTGCCCCCGATAGAGGGAAACCAAGCATGACACCAGCTTTCCTTTACGCACGTTCAACATTAGAGAGCAAACTAGAGCAGAACGCTGGAAAGCATCCGTGGAATGTGTGCTGGGGCCGAGAACCTAGCATTTGCTGCTGTTCATTATTAGGAAATCCTTGGATGAGGTCATAGGCCTCATAAACGCCCCTCCTTAAATACCTAAGGGCTTCCCCCGGGTGTTGGCTGGCTCTATCACTAAACACCATACAGTACAACTCCACGTTCATTCTGCGTCATGGCATATATCATGACAGTGCAGTCTTAAGATTCCACTTTGACAGGCTTATCTCATTTAAGGTTATACCACTGCGTCAATGTAAATTCTTACCCTTTTGAAAGCCAAAATGATGATTCAAAACTGATGTCTCCACAGGAGGGCACCTCCAAATCTGCCATCGTCGAGATTAACCACAAAGGAGCTCAGAGGAGACACCAACATCAAAGAGACATGGTATGTACAGAAATAAATGTCACATAATGTCAGTCAAACTTGATATTTATCGAGCAACAGTGCCCTCTCATGGTCAAAACTGGTCATCTCTTCCATTTGTAGGGTTCAATAAGAAACTGCCCTGAATGGAATTGTAAACAGCATGTTTATTTATTTGTTTATTTAGTGTCTATTTTCTTCTTCCGGCTGTTTAGGGTGTTGTACAAGGAACTATTCCATACCTTGGCACTTTTCTGACTGATCTAGTCATGTTGGATACTGCTATGAAAGACCACCTTGAGGTAATAGTTCAGTGGAGCTATGTAATATTTTTTAGAAATTATGAAATATTCTTTTGTTCTCACTATATATATATACATGCTAGAATATTAGCCATTTAATAGTAGCAATTATTACATATTAATGCCTTATTCTACATCCTTAATTCTACCCAATACCTAAATTTAACAACTACCTTACTAACTATTAATAAGCAGAAAATTAGGAATTTATTGAGGGAAAAATCATAATTAATAAGTAATTAATAAGTTCTATACTATTTTTTATTTTCAGGTTGGGCTGATCAACTTTGAGAAGAGAAGGAAGGTGAGTCACAGAGGAACAATATTGGAACGTATTAAAAAACTACTAGACATTTCCAGTTACTAGATGATGAAACATTGATAGTTTAATGATCTCAGAGATTTAATGCAGCACATGTAACGTGAATAAAAGTAAAGGAATTAAGTGCATTGTTTTTTGTTTTTTAGGAATTTGAAATAATTGCTCAGATCAAGTTGCTTCAACTGACATGCAATTATTACAACTTCACCAAAAACCAGCGCTTCATTGAATGGTTCAAGAGGGTTGAGAGACTTACAGAGACTGATAGGTGAGAAAGACTAAATATGACTATATAGGATATGATATGAAAGCAAATGATTTGAGAGATATGCTGGAGATAAAAATATGAGATATTTAATGCATTTAACATCTACGTCTTTTCTGTTTCAGCTACTCTATGTCCTGTGATATCGAGCCACCATCTGAGTCGGTGTGCAAAAAGAACGGGGGCATCATCAAACGCATGAGCGAGGAGTCGGGTTACAGCAGCGCAGGGACGTCACACTCAAAGTCTTTTGAGCAGCCACGTTTAAGCCAGTTCAAAGACTGCTTTAAAGATGGAGCAGATTCCCTCAGCCTCACCTCGGCGGGATCCAGCGGCTCAGACGTGGAGGAGACGAGTCTCAATCTGCTCAACTCCCCAGAAACAGGAAGTCAAAGAGTAAGGCCATATTGTTTATTTACATACCATGCTTATCAAACATCGTTAAAAAAAAAATTATTTCATCGCTGGCAGTGATACATTATATACCAGTACCATACCTGTTATTGGTAATAAGTAAAGATTTTTTAATTAACTAATATACGTAGTTGACTCTGTGTTAACCTGACTACTCAATCTTTCTCCAGACATCCACACCAACAGTCAAACATTTTACATCAACCTCTGATACAGGGGAGCTTGCTTCTGATTCCGCTTCTAAGGTATTAGCTTTTTCTTGAGCATTTTATTTGAATTTTATGTTTTTATGAGCTTTAAACATTAATTTCTATATTTATTCAGCTATGGGAACCGTCCACTCCTTCATCTTTGGAGGCCTCTGGATCAGGCTTGGGTTTGGAGTCTGGCTGCAGCAGCTCCACTTCCTCTTCTTCATCCTCAGTCTCCGTCTCTACAGGCCAGACCTTCCATTTTCATAAGCGGTCGGTCTCTGGTGTCTCTGATTACTCGTCTCTCTCCTTGCCGCTGTACAACCAGCAGGTGAACGACTGCTGCATCATCAGAGTCAGCCTTGACACGGACAACGGCAACATGTACAAGAGCATCCTGGTGAGTGAGAGGCGTTATAGCCGATAGACAGAGCTAGATAAGAAAGAAAAGATGGTGAGGTAGTAGGAAAATTCATCTTGATGATTGTGTTTTGCAGGTCACTAGTCAGGACAAAACCCCGGGTGTCATTAGGAAAGCCATGGCCAAGCACAACCTGGACAATGACAAGTCAGAAGACTATGAGCTGTTACAGAGGGTATCCAAGCATAAAGGTAAAAACCTGAAACAGGAAGTTGGGGCTGCAAGTATTAAAGAGGGATATATTGGTACATTATCAGTTACTGGAGATTTGAAAAAAAACAAAACAATTATCAGTATCTGATGCTTTCTTTTGGATATTTAATGTTTTTTTTCTACTATTGTTACATTTAAATGACTTTAGCAATCATCTAACACATATTTAATATTTAAACCATTTATTTAATAACACTATACATTTTTCATACTATACATTCTATTTTGATACTGTAAATTCACTTGTAGGATTTAAAACTATTGACAACTTTTTTAGTTTGACATTTTAATATCCAATATTTAGCGATTTTTGGCCGTAAATGAAAGTAATTGGTTAATTATCAGTAATGATCAGTTCATCCCCACTATTTAGGTTTTTTGTTTTTTAAATCACCAAAATAGACTTTAGACAGTCTATTTCAGTCTATAGACAGTCTGCCAAATTTTAGATTTTTTGATGATTACTGTAGCTAGATGATGGCAGGTTGTATTTATCAGACAGATTAATGTTTTACATATCTATTGTGATTTCAATTATGCCTATATATGAGAAATGTTTAGTTACCATTTTAGAGTACGTTACATTTAAAATAGTCTGAAATCTAACAGTCATGCTCTAAAAGCTGCCAAGCTCCAGTTTTAAGTTTGAAACCATTTTCGGTTCCAATGTTCAGCATGTTGATATTTCTAACCTTCATTTTTTGTCTTCCACAGAACTCAAAATCCCAGATAACGGAAACGTTTTCTACGCCATGAACTCATGTGCCAACTACGACTTCTTGCTGCGAAAGCGTGGCACCCCCAAAACCTGCCGCTCAAAGAGCTCGCCGAGCCTGACTCTACCACGCATGAAGCAGAAAGGGTTCAAAATACCCAAGGGCTTCTTCTGAAAGCGTGCGGCGAGCCTAAAGCTGTTGGACATAACCAAGAGTCACTTTATTAACCGCCGACAGTGTTATATGGATCTTTTATCCAATGAATTTACTGCATTATTGAGCTGCTCGTTTCTTGTAGGAAGCGGCCCCTGTGTTTCTTGTCCCTACGGACTACGCGACAAGCACAGGAGGACCACTTTGTTTCTTACAAGGTTTGCCTTAAGACTGCACTTTAGAGGCACACTGTGTGTGAGAAGCATTTAGCAGATGCAGTCGTTCACGCATGAGCACACTAAACAAAGACATTTCAAGCACTTTAGAAAGGTCCCGAAAGCAGGAGAGTAGTGATGTGGTCCTTGGTCCTTTTCAAATTCAAAATGGATTTTCTATTGATTCATCATCATACAGACTCTATCACAGTCTTGTGGTATAGCTACAATATTACATGTACAGTAAAACCATGTCAATTGTATAGTGTTTTGTTCCTTTTTGTTCTTTTACATGGCTGTTTTGACTGTTGCTGCTGCCAGTTTAGCTTGCCTGTTTTCCTGTAACTGATTACAAACTGAAACTAACCTTTCAGGCAATAATCAGATCCCTCAAGACTGAAAGATTCTCTTTTGACTGCTAGGTGACTTGGTTTAAAGTCACATTTGAGCATGAGGAGATGACAGGTATGGGCTGCAGGACTTACACTGTTATTTATGTTTATTAAATAACCATAAATAATATGACTTTTGCTTATTATTAATGTATATACATGCAAATGTTGCTATCGAAGTCTTAGAAATATATCAATGCCAAAGCCGTTCTCTTTTATTTGCAGCTGGCCTCTCTCTGTGATTCACATTATAACGCTGTAACTCTACAGAAAGGCTTTTTTGTACCAAACACTGTGAGTGGCTTCACCCTGCTAAGCCTTTTGCATTGTGAATTAAATCCGTGAGTGCTTTCTTACCATGTGATGTGACTAATATGATGAGCAGAGGGGATGTTGTTTGTATCAGGAGAGATTTCAGATGTTTACTCAGCCAGAGGTGAAAGTTGGCATGTGCGCTGTCTCATCTGAGAGAAGCAATGTAGAGGACTTTATATTGTAATACAAGTGTTGGTGATTTTCCACTACTATGCCAACTAGCTGAACTGGAATAAAATATAGATTGTGCGCAATCTATGATTTACAAAAAGATCAAAATGCATGGAGAAAGTGAATGCCAGTGGTGATTTCACTGTTAAAAATGAATGCTGTCAGGAAACTACAACCACAAAGTGAAATTGTCCTGCCTGCAGCTTCAACACGTGCCATATCCAGACCATCCTGTTTTTACCCGTTTGTATGTCTGAATCTAACTCTGAATGTCAATGTCAAAGTTTGAATGTTCAATTCCAGTTTGTGCCATTGCCCCAGTTTTATTTCTAAGTTTGTAATTGTTTTATTTATAATTTTATTGTTGTGGAGATAATTAATAAATGCACCTTTGTATGTACAGAAAAGCACTACATTTTTTAAGAACTTACAAATAAATGTGGAGGGCGCCGAGACCCCAGAACTTGATGCTTCTGTGTTTGTTTTGATTTCACCTACACAAATATAGATTTAGATCCCTTAGCTACAGAAAATGTCAGACAAGCAAATATGGCATCTGTAATAAATATTAAAACGGGTTAAAAGGAACAATACATGGAATAATAATAAATACTAAAGAGTGTCATACAAATGCAACAATTACATCTGCATTAACGTTTGAAGCTTGCTTTTAATGCTTCATCAGGATGGCCAAACTTTCCAGAGGAAGGATGTTTTTGGGGGATTATCTTGAGGTTTTGAGGTATCTGAATATTTTGGATGGAGGTGTGTAAGCCAAGGGAAGGGTGTTATGAAAAGGCCCCGAGCCACAGTTTTACACAATAAAAACATTCACAGTACAACTATAACTTCTAAAGTTGGATAAAAAATGCAAATTGATTGTAATAACTTGTGTGACAGGGAAAGAGAAACTGTTAACTGTAGCACTTTGGAAATTAGACAACATACACACCACAAACCATTTCCTAATGCGGAATTAGGGATCCTACCAGATGTTATCTTATTTGTTTTTTACTTTGGCTATTGCTCTTTCTACATGCACTCTGTGTCTCTATTATTTTTTTATTTTATTTTTTTATCTGAACATCTGGGACTGGTGTTTGAAGATTTGACTTTGCAAACAGAGGAATGTTTAGACTTGCAGTTAAAAAAAAAAAGTCTGACTTTGTGCTAACAATGAGATGTAGACAGACAAGATTACCAAAAAACTGAATACAGTATTAACACTTTGCATATCAATATGAAATTTGAAAGCTAGCTTAAAGTTTTGTCTTAGTTTCATAAGTACAAGTAGAAATTGTTGTTGTAAAGGCATATAGTGGATGTGTCTGCTCAATTGATCATTTTTCTAGAGAATATGTTGTTCTGCAAAATCTGCAGAGACGGTTAAATTAATCGTAAGTAAACCCCAGGCAGTATTTGAAGTAGTCAGGGACACTGCTGTATAACAAGCCAGAAGAGTTTGTATTTTCTCCCCTAGCAAGCCATTTTCTTTTTCAGCAAGATGAGTCTTCAGTCTTTTCAGTTCCTCTAGTGTTTCTTTATGTGGAGTTGGTCATCTGTGCACTCTGTAAACATAAGAATGAAATGATTAAAACTAGTGTTTTATTAACACGGGATATAAACACAATGTAAATAACTTGCAAACATTGCAATTTTTTCTTTTCTTGTGTGTGTAGCTCCCATTATCGGACAACACTTGGCCAATATCTTCCCTATCAAACCCTACTGAAGATTTTCTAGTTTTCTTTGCCACCTCAACCAAACACTTACTTTACAGTCCTAACAAAAGAACAGATTATGAATGTCATCGGGTATCTGAAAAACCAAACAGTACCAATTAATTTTCTTACTTGTAGGCACCTATAACTATTTTAATTTCCCATTTACACTGCCACATTGCTTCTTTCTCCCTCGGCCAGTGACTTTTGTTTTCTTCACACATAACATACTAATGTATTCATCATTACACATACATTACTGACATACTTTTAATTTTCAATATGAGGTTACATTTTGCTTAAAAAATTTAATTTTGTTGTTGGTTCACTTAGGTTACGGAGTAGAACGAGCTGGTCGTTACAACATTTACAGTCAAAAATTTAGCTTAGTCTGAATATTATAGATATACTGAATATTATAGATATACACCTTGTAATCAGGGAATCTGATTAGATGGACCTCCCTTCATAACAGTGGTCATCAAGCTAAAGAAAATACACAACATACAGTTCCATCTGTGTTGCTATTTAGTGCTTATACTTGTCCAAGAGGATAACATAGCACAAAGCTTTTTCAATAAGCTTCTTCTCACCCTCCACATAATATGAGGTAACGTGTGAGGCAAAATGCATGAAGGATAAAATGTTTATAGACATTCCAGTTGTAGTTGTCTTGTCAGTTTTTCATAACTGTGCTAGTCCAGCCCTTGGTGACAGGAGTAACTTAGACACTTGGGAACATAATGGAAAGGAATCGCTAACAACAACCGTTTCGTATTTCGCCGCGAGATTTGGCAGAACTTGCGGCACTTCCGCCCGTAGCTGTATCCCTTCCAGCCACTTCCGGCGCTTCGCTAATACGCATGTTCCACGGAACGGGTCGCGCTAACGTTCAACATGGCGTTAAGCAAAACATACGGACAGAAACCAATTAAATTCCAACTGGAGGAGGATGGAGAATTTTACATGATTGGATCAGAGGTGGGCAATTTAACGCACTAATCTTTTTTACGAGGGTTTATGTTCGCGTGAACCGTATATTGTTTTGCATTGAGTGCTAGTGCATTAGCTAGCTTGCTAAGATTGTTGTCATTTTGGATAATAGAAGTTATTGGCAATTCATTGAAAAGAATCAGTCCTTTGCGGTGTAGTTGTATTATTACACTGTGCAAGTTCACCAGAGATAAAGACTACAGTCACTGACATAACTACGGCTAATTATTTCGTCAGTCCGATATCATTTTTCATTATATGTCTGTTTTTAGGTGGGGAATTACTTGCGTATGTTCAGAGGGTCCTTATATAAGCGCTACCCATCGCTCTCAAGAAGACTAGCGACAGTAGAAGAGAGAAAGAAGATAGTAGCATCATCTCACGGTAAGTGTGTGATTCACTGTAAACATTTGATACAAGGTCTGAGGACCTAAAAGGGTTAAAGTAAGCTGGAAGTGGCACTTTCTATCTTACAGTATAAGCAATGTTTTGTGTTAGATCACGGTTACACCACTTTAGCCACCAGTGTGACGCTGCTGAAGGCCTCAGAAGTCGAGGAGATATTTGAGGGACATGATGAGAAGTACAAGGCCGTGTCCATCAGCACTGAACCTCCAGCATATCTCAGGTAAATCATTTCACACCTTTGATGAAGAAAATGCATTCGTGTTTGAACATGGTCATTGCAAAGGATTCTTCTTGTTCATTATACAAATGACAGCAGTTTTATTTTACATAATTGATTCAATTTATACTCTCTTTCCTTTATGTAGCTACGCCATGATTTTAGTTTAAACAAGCTTCTTTCATAGAGGTTCTCCTTTTATGTTGTTGCTAGAAATGAATTTATATAAGTAGATGCTTAGATACTTCCCCCCCCCCCCTCCCCCCAACACACACACACACACACATTTTTTTAAAGAGTCGTAGTAAAAGAAATTCTATGCACAAGTTCATTAATACATAAACATCAATATTTATCCACATTTTGTGCAATTGTAATTGCATGACAGCACATCTGCTTATTTAAACCATTGTTTGTTTTTTAATAGGGAGCAGAAAGCCAAGAGAAACAGTCAGTGGGTGCCCACTCTTCCCAACAGTTCCCATCACTTGGACGCTGTGCCTTGCTCCACCACCATTAACCGCAATCGAATGGGACGTGACAAAAAAAGAACCTTCCCACTATGGTGACCTTTTTTTTCTCTCTTTATCTTTATATATACTTTTAAGTTTCACAATGAGCTGAACATAACCTGAGTAATATAACACATACATAATGTGAAGAGCTGGGAAATAGTCAATATTTCTTTAAAATAGCTTCAAACTTTCTTTAAATAGATTCTAACAACTTAGTCTCCATCTGCCATTTGCTTGAGAGATTTTTGAGGAGGAATCAGCTTCTTACTTTTCTCTCCAAAAGCATCACACAATGAGTAGTCTGGCAAGAGTAGAGGTTTATCTTGGTGCACTGCCCAGGTTTCATGATGAGCGTGACACCATATGTTTTGTTTGTTTCATATTGGTTTGTCTGTGATTTAAAGTTGTAGCTCTTTCATATAAGTTGATTTCGTGAAGCTCTTAGTGTTTAGTTTTTGTGTCTCTTTAGAGTGAATATTGAGGTTTGCTGTCACTGCTGCAATAGTTCTGTGTTGTTTGTACACAATCTTTCTTCTTAGTGTTTGACAGTCCCTATCATTTACTTTCGGTTTTTGCTCACTATTCTTTTTCACCGCTGAAGTCGCCATCCTTTGTGTGTACAGTCATAATTGTAAAGACTATTGGTTTTAAGGCGTTAAACAGTTGCAGGTTACAAACATTCCTGCTAAATGGGCTTGCATTATTTTCCTTATGCGCTTAAACTAAACACTGTTGAACAGAACTTATACCTCACTGATAATAAACCTACAGAATATAGACAACAAAAAGATGAGATGATTATTATTTATTACTGTAGTCTACAAGTTATGTATCACATTGTTTTGTCCTACACCTGTATATAATTTATCTGGTTTAATTTTCGTACACTTTGGTTGTGTGCTGTTACAGCTTTGATGATCACGACCCTGCGGTCATCCACGAGAACGCCACTCAGCCTGAGATCCTGGTGCCCATCCGACTGGACATGGAGATTGACGGGCAGAAGCTGCGTGATGCTTTCACATGGAACATGAACGGTAGACTTCCCCACACACTTTCTGAGCAGCATCCTCTTGAGTTATTTTTAAATGTTTTACTCTCATTTTTTCCCTTGACCCGATAGAGAAGCTAATGACTCCGGAGATGTTTGCTGAAATCCTTTGCGACGATCTGGATCTGAGCCCACTGACCTTTGTTCCAGCCATTGCCTCGGCCATCAGACAGCAGATAGAGTCCTACCCCACAGACAGCATACTGGATGAGCAGATGGACCAGAGAGTCATCATCAAGGTACATGCTTCATTCTGTCCTTGCTTTAATAAACATGAGATCTTATTATTCAGTTAATTTGACCATCTGGTTAAAAAACACAAGCTTAAAAATAGTTGCACAATTATTTTGTTGTTATAGTTCAGCCGAATAAAAATAGATTATCATTGTTCTTATTTTTATCTGTGTAGTTAAACATCCATGTTGGGAACATATCTCTGGTAGACCAGTTTGAATGGGACATGTCTGAGAAGGAGAACTCTCCTGAGAAGTTTGCTCTGAAACTGTGCTCTGAACTGGGCTTGGGAGGAGAGTTTGTCACCACTATCGCATACAGCATACGCGGCCAGCTCAGCTGGCATCAGAGGACCTACGCCTTCAGGTTCAGACTCACACACACACACTCTCAAATCCTTTATTAAAAAACACTTGATCGCAGTCCAGGCCAAATATAAATCCTTTTAAAGCTTTTTCAGAGATAAAAAGTGTTAATGCATTATTAAATTGCTGTAAGTTTGCAGTCCCTATTATGGTTACAACTAAATGTTTGGAATTTGACTAATTTAAATGTTTTTTCTATTTATATGCTAAAGAGCATAAGAAAGTATTCACAACTTGAGTTTGCAAACAGCAGTGAACTTTCTCTAAGTTGGACATCTTTTCAGACTGTGTGTGATGTCTGGAACATTACGAAACTCATCAAAAAGGTCACAGCCTTCCTCTGAGAGGAAGATGTAAATTTAGCTTTATGAAACTATTAGAAAAGACCTGGCTCAAATGAACAGTTTGTCTTTTTGTAGTGAGAACCCTCTTCCCACGGTGGAGATTGCCATCCGGAACACCGGTGATGCTGATCAGTGGTGTCCACTGCTGGAGACACTGACAGATGCTGAGATGGAGAAGAAGATCAGGGACCAGGACAGAAACACAAGGTAAGAGAACAAACTGCCTTACCTAAGATACCATTTTGCCTCAGATGTTTAAAAAGATAAGCCTTATGTTAATGACAAATGATTACTTCTCTAAGAATAATAATAATAATAATACTTTAAACAGATTTTCATTTGGAGATTTTGGAGGTGTTGTGACTATTTCAGTCCTCATATCAAACCTTTTCTGTTTCAGGCGAATGAGACGACTTGCAAATACAGCCCCAGCGTGGTGAAAATATCAGCCCTCTCCCACAACTATGTAAATCGGAAGAGGCAAATATCAATAGAGCTACAACCCAGCGTTACTGACATAAAAACATAGAGACATTCCACTGGCCAGTCCAGATCAGAGTAACATACTGTAAACTAAACTAAAACATTGGTTCTAGTCTGGCCTAGTCAAAGCCCATGTCGTGACCTGCTCCGTACCCAGTATCTGTCATCTTGGAGACAGACAGTCTCTGTCTTGAAATGTTGAGAATATTTTATGGTATCTTTATTTGTCTTGTTTTGTGTTTGTGTATAGATGCCATTTTGTAAACATAATGTGCTTTTAAATAAAATTAAGATTAAGAAAAATGCTCCATGTTTCCAAAAGCACTTTCAAGGACAGTCCCAATGCTTCTTAAGAAAATCAGTATTGTGTTGCAAACTAGTCCACTCGAGTGTGGATATGGGTATAAAAATAAAAGCCATATTTTTATTTGCAAAGCAGAAAAAGCTAACAAACGAATGGCAAATACAATACAAAAGAAAACTTCATTCATCAGCTTTTTAGAGAAACAAATATATTTGTATTCATATTATCAAGAAAAACACAAGCATCCTTGTGCTTTTTTGGAAATTGTATCTTTTTGTGGAGCACAAATTCTTCCGGACAATCCATCTTTCAGTTTCACTGCATAAAAGCTTTTTGTTTGTTTTTTTGCAGCGGCGCTAACAAAAGGCCAACGGCTTGAAAATGCACAGTCTGCAGTTCAATTTGGCATTTCAGATAGTCGGCACATTTGTGAATGTGTCCACCTGCCTCGCCGCTGACTGTGTTGTGGGAAAAGAGATATGCCATAGTATTGTACCCAAGAAAATTCTCTCTTGTGGAGTTCACACCCCCTTCCAAAATGATGGATTATGGTACGGGAAATTGAATGGCTTCTCTTTCAACTCCAATCATGCCAGCCACCACTGCTTTGTAATATTCATTAAACAGAAGTTGTTGAGAAAACGGCAATTGTTTCAAACCATGTGGTGTGAAGTAAAACAGAACGTCATTGTTCCGTCAGAACAGAATTACAAAGGAAAACTGTTTGTGATGTGCATGGCACTGAATGCTACATTTGGATCTATTTATTTTGTACACGAAGGCACTAAGGTGGCCATAGTCTCTGACTTTCCTGGATCCAACGTGGCTAAACCCCTTTATCAAGGAGTGTCTTCTATTACACAGTCAGAACTTGACATGCAGACATAAACTTCCCCAACTAAAACAAGGAAGACTTTAAAAGCATGACAAGGTTTATTGCTGTCTTTGTGCTGAAACCTTTAGTTTTCTTCTCCCTGAAGATCCTCTTCATCTTGACCTTGGCCGGCATCTTCTACACCTTGTCCATTCCAGGACATCCCACTCTGATCTTCCGGAAGAGGGGCGTAATTTGGATCTTCTTGAGGCGTGTCAAACAAAACTCGACTGCAAATCATTAATAAATATTTCTGATTTAGCTTTCTGTGTTGAAGGCAATAAAAAGTCAAATGTTTCAAATATACTTACAAAATTCCAGGAGTGGCAAGAAGCTTTCTGCCTCCAGGCTGGTTAGGAAATACATCCTCCAGGAAGTAATAGATGTGTCCTACACCGATCCCTATATATATATATATATATATATATATATATATATATAAACAAACATAAACATATTCAGCAAGAACACATTGATCAAAAGGGACAGTATTATTTTAAATAAATGCATTTTTTTATAATTTAAGAATTCTGACACTAAAAGACTGAAGCAATGGCTGCTAAAAATTCAGGTTTGCAAAACAGAAATAAATTATTTTTTATTTTAAATATATCCAAAGAGAATACAGTTATTTTGAACTGTAATAACATCTTATAACAGTGTTACAAATACTGAATTATGTAACCTTTATGCTAAATCATATCAAAAGTCAGTTCTTTTGTCATGAGCATTTCAGGACAAAAGTTAACATACCCAGGAGATCGATCACAATAGAGTTGCCCAGTAACAGTGAGAATCCCATGAGCACCCAGGGAAGGAATGGGGCCTGGAAGTTGAGCAGGCCAAAGAAGTTCATGCGGACGTAAGGGTTCCTTCTACTCCAGACATAAACCAGCATGATAGTGAAAGCCTGTCCTAAAAAGAACAGGTTGGCAAATAGACCAAATAGCTATTGACATTAGAGTTAAAGAAATTAAAAAGACTGAAATAGAATAACATTTTAAATTGATCACTATAAATAAACAACAGGATAGGATGAAATGTTCCTTATGAACAACAAGCATTGACACTTCAACCGTTAAAACATGGCGTGGTAAAAAGCTTTGTTGCTATTGTGATGAATGGTGAAGGATACAGTCATAAGAACGCCACCGAACAGGAACATATAAACAAAATCTGCCGTTCGACCACGGAAAGAGCCTTCCTCCAACATTCGACAGTAACGATATCTGCTCAGTCAAGGGCATAAACTCAGATGACCTACAGCACAGCTGCATACTAGCCAAATGGCTGTTATGCAAAACAAACACTGAAACTCTGTGAATGTGTTTTTGTGTGCACACTTCCTCAACGTTTCACAGGCGGCCAAGAGCGAGAAAAGGATACAGAAAAATCATATTGAACAAGAAGCTGAATCCAAGAGGTCCAAAAAACAAGAAGTTTGTGATCAGTCGCCATACCTGCGAAGACAAAGAGAGGAAACAAATGTAAATCAAAATAAAATAATGAATAGGTTTGATAAAGTGGTTGTCATGAATACAATGATAATAGGGTACTAACCTGGTATTTCTGTAATATCAAGTCAGGGTTAAAATAGAGTTGAAATGGTGTAATCAACTCCAATTGCTGCATTAAACAAAAAAGCCAAGTCACAAAGAGGTTTTCTGGTAACTATGAAAAATAACCTATTTTAGATTTTTCCAGTAAGTTTTACTACTCTTAATTATGATGTTTGGGTAAGCTAACCTTCATAAACAAATTTTTCGTATAATTTGTTACATTTCATGATCTCATTAACATAGAAGCTATTTATATTACTTTGCATTACATTTGTCACACTGAATACAATTATATAAAACGAACAAATTATAAATAATTATTTACATTCTACTAATGTCAATTCTTGATGCTGAGATATACCTAAAATTCTTTTTCATCAATATGTTAGCGCTTTGAGCCTTTACACTGACACTGAATGTTAAATGTTGAGTGTGGGGAAGATAATAACAATTGTGAAGACATACCGACTTGCAGTCTTCAGTATGTGACGATTCTATATTTACCTAGCAGTGTAAGTCCAGTATCAGGTGTACTGTCTGTAGCCTGGTTTACTCACCACAGCTGCAGTAGTCAGGACGCACGCAGTGGTATAAGCTCGCGTGACGGCTGGGATCTGCATGTACTCTTGAGTGACGCTGTTTGCCATGATATTTCTCCGGCGTATTAATAAACTCTTCTGCACACTTTCACCGTGTATCCGTATGGTCACTTATCCCACGACACATTTCAGTACATTGACGCTGAACAGCGATCGATCGGTTCACTGTGGATGGGCTTCATGCCTCAGTAGATCCATATCCACGTTCAGTGTTCGCTTCAGACCGTTTATTTTTCATGGTTCATAATGTTTGCGTGTGAATATAAGAGTTTTAATGGGGGCGGAGTGTGTCGCTTCAGCACCTCCACGTGGATATAAGCGAAATTCTCTTGTTGTTCCGTGGACCAATGAGACTGCACGGTTCCACTGACGTCATGAAATTCATACTGGCGTGAAAGTAACTGATGTAATTTGTCTTATAAATTGTAAAAAAAAATATAGAAATATTTAAATTGTGTTTTCTGTTTTGGTTTCGTTTTATATTTATATATTTTTTAAAAGATATGAGAAGAATTATTAAATACTATAAATAAATTCTCATTTCTTTCTTTCTTTTTTTTCCGTACACAGTGATCACAGAAAATGTAGGAATTTAGGGAATATTTTAATTGTACCAAAATACACCACACATTTTATAATAAAAGTATTTACATAGTAAGTATGAAAGGCCAAAGAAAAAAGTAGCTATAAGAACTACAACAAATATAGAAAATATAGAAAACAATATGTCAAGCTGATCTATTGTAGTATATCAGAAACAAAACAAAACAAAAAAGATTTCAAACATTGTCAGTGTCCTGCACTGAAGAGTGCCAGTTTATCTGTTTATACAGTCTCAAAATCAGAAACAAATGATCATGCGTCAAGAGTATGTGTGATCTTAAAAACATCCTTCCCCAATGCACAAAGAAAAAATAAACATGTTGAATAAGAGACTTAATCTCTAAATAAGTTTTTTTTTATGTGTTATTAATCAATACAAACTGCACAGTTACAGTACTTGGAGCGAATCACAAAAACTTCGAGAGTTACAGACATTGCAACTGGTTCAAAGATCCCTGACAAATGTTTTAGCACCTTGTTTAGCACCTTAACAACAGGGTATTTGTGTCTCCTTACACAGCGGCTGCTTGATAATACAACAAATACAGACATAGCTGCTCGTGGTACATAAAGCTCAGATGTGCAAGATTTCCTGAGAAGAAATTAGATTAATGAGACATTTTTGAGGTGAAAGGAAGAGAAATGCCAGGGGAACAAGAACTTAGGTTATATAGTAGGGAAATTTACACTGTGTGCTTTAGACCAGAGTGTGAGAAGTTGTTGTAAGAGATTTCCTGGGTTTATGTCATGCTACATCCAAAGAAGTCTGCACCAACGTAGCGTGGGTAACCTTTCAAAACCTTATGCTGAACTGGGTCAAACTTCCAGTACTGTCGGCCACTGATGAAGACGGCAGAGCCTGTGGAGTATACAACAGTTTGCCAGAAAATGAATGAGTAGGAAATCCTTTCCATTAATAAACCAATGTATTAATATCATAGTTGCACAAACACATACTCAGAATAAAAAACATACTTGACTCAAAACAAAAGTCACTGATTATTGGATTACTGCTGCTGAAATATCGCCCTCTTCTGTCAGACATCGGCCACACTCACCAATTATAATTGGCAGAAAAGAGACAGATCAACTGCTTGTCTTTTTTCAAGGAAGCTTTCAGGATGCTATTATTGAATGACTTTGTGAACATGACCTACTCCATCTTTTTCAGTCACTTTGACCCATAAACACACTGTGAACTGAAAAACTGCAACTGAACAAAATGGAGCAGGTCATCATAAACATTTTGCATCCACTAAAAAAAGTGGAAACTGTGTTTTCTGGGTCAGAAAGACTTGAAATGATGCAGCAGCACAATGTTCGTGTGTGGCTTCAAATAGAAACAGATCTACTTTGCAAAAACACAGACTGTATTGAGATGTACATACTGACAAAAATTATTTCTGGGGGATATTTTATCAAAGGATAATTCAGAAAATATATTTAAATAGGTGATTGTCTTCAGAAACATTTTTGTTATGTTGGTTGAAAGTCTCTTCACATCCCAATAGCATTCGTTAAGTTAAATGGTCTAAACATATTTTATATGCATTTATATATTCTCTGGAAGTTGTAGGGCCAAGAAATGCTCGTCCAATCAAAACTCTCAGTTTACTTTTTCTTAGGAACATTCATTGGGATTCGCGCTGTGCAGCAGCTTCACACACAGACGACACTTACTAAAGAAGTGTTACATTTTACTCTGTAAAAAAAGTACTATTTTAAATTTACGTCTCACACACATTTGTATCTGACACTCGCTTCAAACTGGAATAAACGGACTTCCTCTGTTTTCCTTTATAAGGTTATTTTTTCAAACCTTAATAATAAGAGTAATGATTTAAATACTTAAATGTAACATTTTATCGAAAGCATACTTTAAGTATTAAATGTAAACTAAAATGTTTAAATATTACCTAAAAAAGCCAGTAGGTGGAGACAAGTCTCTTAATATCAGTGCCAGTTGTTGATACTTATTTCATTTGATTCATAACCACTGATTTGTCTTATTGATGGAATTTGTTGATAAAATATAAGGCTCTGGCATAAAACGTGATGCATACATCTAATAAGGTTTGAAGAAATAACCTTATAATGGAACTCAGTCTCTCAAAATTAAAAAATGCAGAATCAACAAATGTTGTAACATGAAATTTTTTGTTAATATTAACATTCAGTAATATCTCTATTAAAAAGGGTTAGCTGGAAGTACCGTCCGCATCTTGGAAGGCGGCATCAATCTTATCAGGGATGCCCTTCCAGTCTTGCTGGATGCTGCGTGGGTCGGCCGTGTCTACTCTGTTTTCTTGGGAATCCAAAAGCCAGTAGCTTCCTGACTTGAAGAAGTATGTATGGTGTCCGTGGTCCTCCTTTAAGCGCAGGGCAGCCTGAATGTCCATGACAGGAAGGCCTATATTTTGCAAAGTTACCGGTCCTTTTATCTTGTGTTCTGCATCAAACACCCAGTAGTTGTAACCTAACCGAGGACACAAGGGAAAAGAGTAAATATGACTGCATTGATGTAGTATTTTAATTCAATAAAACTGTCATTTTATTTCATTTGAGCATTTGTCTAAACCTACACAATTTGATACTACCCCATACTAAAAAAATTTCTGGATCTGTTATTCTATCTGCATGTTCAAAGTCAGCATGAAATAGAAATATACATATTTTATAGCCTTTTGAATAATATACAGTATTCTAAGATTACTTAGAAATATGTTTTTCACAGTGGTTAGCATATATTTCAGTGTAAAATACAGTAAATGATGCTAATTGGTATACAGATCACAATGTTTAGGCTATTTATGGTCTTAAATTATGAAATGTTAGCTGTTTTAATGCTTTTTATCCCTACATGTGTAAAAGTGGTAAAAAATCAACATACCAAATGTTTAACTCACTGAACAGATGCAATTCCTATAAATGCATATGGATTTTTTTTATTGTTTAACCCAAATATTACCATCATAGCTATAATAACCACCCATAAGTGTATAGTAGTAGTTTAGGTACTGAACTGCATGTGTATTTATCTGTTGTTAGTAGCATGTGTTCTGCGTGCTCGTGTTTTATCATGCCCTACATTAGAGGCACAAAGAAGGATGCTTTAGATATGGGTCAAGGGGAAGTACCGCACCACCCATCACCGTAGATATGTATATAACCAGGCCTGTCTGATCCTGTGCTGCAACCACAAATCACCACAGTCAGCCACCGGTGCTGAACTCACCCACCTTCAAAGAACCAGATATTGCCATTTTTGTCTTCATAGGCAGCGCCTATTTTATCTGGAATGTCTTTCCAGTGTCGAGAGGCCAGGGCAGGGTATCCTGCCTGCAGATGGCCGTGCCTGATGCGCCAGGCATAGCTGGCCTTGAAGAAGAACAATTCCCCACGGATTACAGACACAGCATCGAAGTCCGTTTTACAAGCATCAGGCTACAAACAGTGACAGTGAGAGGAGGAGGGATAACAGGAGTGAGAACGAAAGGGAAAGTATAAATAAACTAATTTAAACTATGTGATGTTAGAAATATTTTGGCTTGAATACAATAATAGTTATAACACAATGCAATTATAAATGAGATAAAGTGGGGGAAAAGAGGTTTAATTTCACAAAATCAAAATTATACCACAAGTGCTGTTTATGTTGCTGTTGACTTTTTTTTTAAAAATGTGTAATTTTGTCAGTGTTTAAATGCCCAGGGACTCACTGCACTGGTGATAATCTCATTGGTTTCTGTAGGCATTAGGAGAGTGGCTTGCGGCCGGGAGCCATAGAGGTATTGAATCCCTTTCTTGTCATCCTCACTGAGTTGGAGAGGATAAGAGAAGCTGTAAAATGGGGACATTATGGCTCCAGGCTCCATAGAATGCTGTAGACCCAGGACATGACCAAACTCATGTGCTGCCACCTGAAGAAGATCAGTTCCTGTAGGATGACAATTCAGATTAGGCTTTTTCAAACAAATATGAGTTGACTTTTAGATCTGATCTCAAGGAATGCAAGGAATCTGTTTGTTCAGACGGGGTCGATATCTGGTGCTTCTACATCGGTTACTGTAGTAATGATGTAAGCGTCCGCATAATGCCAGGAGACTTTCTCATTTAACAGCTGAGCAGCTGTCAGTGAGGAATGAGAGGACAGAAAACCAGACATCTTGCCTCTGCTCGTGGCTTTGATGACATCTCAACACGAACAAAATAACACACACTTTGCATGATGTCGTGCATTTATATGATTAAAAGAGATATGAATCTTTCTAATCAGTTAAATCAGTCAAATCGTATATGGACTTTCCAGGTATGTTTTTGAAAACACAATCTATAACACATTCATTGATTCGTTCTCAACGGCTCATTCTTTCTGTATCAGAGATTTACAGTTTTCTGAATGAGTGGCAAGCAGTGAAGTAGTAAGATCTTTACAACTTACCAAGTTCATTGCCCAACGTCCAGGTCTCATCAATATCAAAATGAATGTCTCCCTCTCTGAGTGTCCTTGGGAAAAAAGCATGAGCCAGGATCCCACCAGCGCCATCAAAGGGCAAATTATCATCATGCCAGAAACTAATATGGGAAACACAGGCATGTATACTGTTCGTGTGCTATCTGGGATCTTTGAAATACAGTATAACTGCAGCATAAAAACAAACAATTCTGTTGAAACACTAGATTCCCTATTTATATTTATGGCTGGAACTAAATAAACAGCGTTCATTGTTTTCTGCCCGTATTACTATAACAGAAAACAGACTGACTTAAGAGCTAATGGATGTGATGTTATATTATTTCATATGTGATATATTTCAAAATTGTTCATATGATTTTTTTAGTCTCAAACCTAAAGACATAAATAAAAATGACATACATCTGAACTTAATATAAAAAGAATTCTGTTAAATGTGAGACACAGGCAATTTTTATATGAGTGGTAAATATTTTTTTTCCCTTGATTATAGGGCACTGTACTGGAATACCACTCAAAAGTTTAGTCTGAGTTTGTCATATTTTTTTAAATTAATACTTTTATTAAACAAGGATTCACTGATCAAAAGCAATACTAGTAAATAATTTTTCACAAACATATTAGGCATGTTTTTTAACATTTATAATATAAGAAATGTGACCCTGGACAAAAAAATAAAAAAAAAACAGTGGCACGGTTATGTTTTTAGCAATAGAAGTGATGATCATAGCGATAAAGACATTTTGTACATTTCCTACCATTAATACATCAAATCTAAGGACTTAATCTGGACAATTATATAAGCAATTTTCTCGATATTTAGATGCACCCTCAGAATCCAGATTTTCAAATAGTTATATCTTGTCCAAATATATAGCCTAAAAAACTATACATCCACGGAAAGCTTATTTATTCATCCTGATTATATAAATCTCCATTTCAAAAAACTGATTCTTATAATGGTTTTGCGGTCGAGGGTCACAAATGTATCTTGAGCACCAAATCAGCATATCAGAATGATTTCTGAAGGATCATGTGACACTGAAGACTGGAATAATGGCTGATAAAATGCCATCACAGAAATAAATTACATTTAAAAATATATTGAAACAGAAAACAGTTGCTAATAATAATATTTCAGGTATTACTGTATTTAAAATAAAAACAGCCTTGGTGGGCATAAGAGCCTTCTTTCATTCCGTATTTATATATTATACATTTTTTATACTGTACTGTATACTGTATTACACTGTATTAGACTATATTGATACATATTTTACCTTACGAAGTCAATGACTATGTCCGCCTTTTGGTTGATGACCTCAGTAAAAGTAAGGGGCGTGACATCAGTCCAAATCTTGAGAGCTTCCTGTAAAACCTGCCTCACTTTTTCCTCGCTCATCTGCTTTGGGAAGCCCTGCATTCTGAACACACATGGAGACAGTCATACTTAAAGTTTAGCAACAAAACACACGACCACGTTTTGCATACACACATTGTTTTACAGACCACCGGCCTGCCTTTCACTGCTGGACCACCAACCGACACAAACCCACATCAGAGACCACCAGCGATTCATCTTTATTATTCATCACCATAGGCATCTGTCTGGTGAGCATGTCACATGATCTCATAATGTGCTCTGAATTGTTGTTTTATGAGCGTAACGAAACTGTGGTTTCGCTGGTATTATGTGTATAGCTTCATGACCCAGTTCTCCATCAGGAGCAGAACTCACCCCTCAGGGATCACGTAACCTCAGACAAGTATCAGACTGTTCTGGATCTTCACATTTTATTCATCTGCACAAAGAAGAGCACCTTATTAAGCATTCTTCAAATAATTATGTTGAGCAGCGGTAATAATCCACATAGCTCACATTAAGAGGAACTTGCGCTGTTTCTACTTGTTTCAGAAATGATTTAGAAATGCACGTTTTAATAAAGGAAGCCAAGCTTTATCAGAAGGCCCACACACCTGTCTGTGTTTAAGAATGTGTCTTTACTCCGCCCCTCAAGCTTAAGATTTTTGAAACCATTTCTAATGCTTTTAAACTTCAGAACTCGTCATAGCTCACTACACTTCTACAGTCGGGAATAATAATACTTTTTTGCTTTCCCATTTGCTTTAAATGCATATGCAAAAGTATACAACAGTGTTTCTATGACGTTCCAAAATATTGCAAGACTGACGAAAAAGAGAAGAAAGAAAGATGTCAGATTTGCTGTAAATTTCTTAGTCGTACAGCTTCACACATATATACTGTACATATACTGTATGAATATTTATACACACACACACAAACTTAACTCCATAAAAAATGTAAACATCCCATTTATCTTGCAATTTCCCATTCTAATCTACAGCGCAGGCCTTTGTACTATTCAGCCATGAAAATGTTACACAAAGAACAACTGAGAGCAACAAGGCCACAGAAAGAAAAGATTGTATCCTGCATCTTCAGCCGGATGCATCCACACTGTGCTGCCTGTGAATAGATTCCTGTACAAATGTGGCTGATTACTACTCTCTCAGAGACGGCCCTTTTCTCCCTCATAGGTCTGACTATAAAGCCCCTGCATTCCTCCACATAAACTGCCTGCTGTAGGCACGATCAGAACAGAGACAGAAAGTGCTATCAGCACACAAACATTATCGTTCATTCAGATATAGAAGAAGGACAAAAATGCCTCATTTGTTACGATGAAAATGGATCAGCTCTGTGCCACTGAAAACATCTTTGGAAAAAAAAAAAATAGAAATACAAGCAATTGGACACAGTCCCAATAAATGTCATAGTATACAATTCCAGGATTATTAGAAAGCTAAATTATTGTTGTTGTTAAATAATTAATTATATACCATAATTTCTATTTAGCTTGGTACATATGGAATACTTTGAAGAAGTACTAAGCTTACACACTAAAGTTACACAGTTGGTTTATAACAGAGTTTGTAGGCTAATATAATTATACATTATTATATTTTTATATTGTATTATATCAAACCTATAAAGAGACATGTGCATTTTTGGGGGGAAAAGTGAATCATTTATGAGATATCCTGTAAATTGAATCATTTGAATGCACAGTGTGTTGTCCTTTTTCAATAATTGTTACAGCAGTTATTGTTACAAATAAAAAATAAATAAATAAGGAAAATAATTCAGACGGCTTGCTATAGTTATTCACGTTATATATCACATCACATTAGAATGCAATTTTAAAAAAGAACATGGAGGAAATATTTAAACTCATTCAGTCAAACTGACATATATGGATGATTTGTATCCAATCATTTAAAACCAGGAGGCTCGTTAGAACAATAGCAGATATATTACATAGAATTGAAATGAATGATCTTGTTTTCCTTGTACACCTTACTTGTAAGTGAGTTCAGTTTTTGGCCAGCGCCCTCCAAAAATCGCAAAGCGTTTCTGTCGGGGGTGACTGCGGAGATGCACCTCTCTCTGGTCGGGGTAGTCTGGGACACCACAACGTGGTGGACCTGCACCCCCGGAGCTGTTCTTGAGTTGGGTGTTGAGCTGTTGCTCATTTTTTGGCAGTGCTTGAGGTCTGAAAGTGTCTTGAGGATGGGGGACCCTGTCTCGTCTCTTTTCAGAGAGGGAATGAGGAATCTGTGAAGAACTCTGTGATGGGAAAACAAAAGACATGCATGAAATGAATGGCAACAATCGCCACTAATTTGCAGATGAAACACTCATGCTAATATGGTTAGCTAGTACTCATGCTAATATCATTTAGCTACTTAGTTAACACAATTACACCACTGTGTAGACAAAAAGCATGTTTCTGCAAACTTTCTTTAAAATATCTTCCTTTGTGTTCAGCAGAACAAAGAAATTCATACAGATTTGGAACTACTCAAGTGTGAGAAAATTATGACAGAATTTTCATTTTTGAGTGAACTATTCCTTTAAAATGAACTATTAGTTAGTATTAGCAATACTTCTACAGCAGTTATTAATCTTATTAATTTCAGCATTTACTAATGCATTATAAACATCACAAGTAGTGTTTGTTAACATTAGTTAATACACAGAGAACTAAACTTGCTTTAAACTGTAATAATATTCTACTAAATTATTGTTTTTACTGTATTTCAGATCAATTAGATGCAGCCTTGGATAAGCATGAGAGACACCTTTCAAAAACGATCCTAAATGACCTCAAAAATTTGAACAGTACAGTTGTTTGTGACATTTATTTAACTAAAGTCTATTTGTTTCAAATATAATAAACTGATATTAGATTAAAAAAAAAAAAACATACTGAAAGCATCTGGAAAGGCCACAGTTTATGATAATAAACATCTTGCATGTTAATGCACATTAAAAAAACAAGCCAAACCACCCTAATCTGATACAAAATGCAAAATCATGCGTTTCCCTGGTAGACGCTGTTTACTTACTGTGGAATATGATTGCGGATGGACTGCTTAGTGTCCCTAAACATTCTTTGGAGGAAATGGCTGTTCATTAACATGGGCGTTAAAGACAGAAAAATGCCGTGGGCAGAGCTGTGCCGCTTTCAGGCAGAATTATGAGCATTTACAGATGCTTTAAACTTCAGGATGTTTCGTCTTTCATTTACACTGCTCACCTTTTACCCACTAACAGAAAAATGCGTAAAATACTTCATTTACATAAAGTCAACATTTAGTTCAAAGAGCTAAATAAGTTCAAATCTGAAGAATTTACTATGAGCTGTTATATAGTGATATGCAAAATATATCTTAATGTCTTCCTTTGGACTAAGATGAAAAACACTTCTCACAAGGTGCCCTTGTTTTTTTTTTCTCTTTACTGGTTTACAGCATATTATAAAATGTTTAGGACTTTTGCAAAGAAACAGCAAACAGGCTAAACGGTTTCCCCTCAGTGACCCCATGTCTCTCTCCCAGGGACGGCGGCACAGCGGTGACTCCTCATGCGTGAGGCAGAGCTGCAATATTGGAGACAATGCCCAGCAGGAACTGTGGAATGTGCCCTGGTCTATGAGTGAGTATTTCTACCAGCATGCATTGCTGATTTCCAACACATAGACGGTTCAAGTTCATTAAAAGTGTATAAAGAAAAGAAAACATTTAGTTCATGACACATAAGTTATTAGACAGGCACTCTTTGTATTTATGGTTTTGCAAAACATTTTCAGCTTTTTTAACAAAAATTACACAGTAAAGAAAATCTGTAAGATTTACGGTAAAAAACTGGCAGCTTTGGTTGCCAGAATTCTACCGTAAAAAATACAGTCGCATCATTAGGTTTTACGGTTTTAAGTTAAATTGTGAAATACTGAAATTTCATCAACTGATATAATGTTAATATGCAGGTGGTGATGAGAAAGTCAAGCAGCTTTTAAATTTGAACATATATAGAAGGTGCTATCACACAAACACTAAACACTATCATGGTAAACTGAAATATACAATAAACATTCATTTGACAACATTACACGTAACATACAACCCTAATAAATATAACTGATTAGAAAAAACTGAGAAGACTAAGGAGTTATTTCAAAGAAAAAAAAACTCAAATTCAAACTAAATTTGAAATGCAATGCAGGGAATTTGGGGAATGTCAAATTTTACAGGAATTTACCATTAACAATTTAACAAGTTTTTACCGTAGTATTTTCACAGTTTTTTACCATTAATATCACAGACATTTTTTACAGTGTATGTTACAGTTCAAGGCACAGATAGGTAAGGACATCGTTAAAACAGTCCATGTGACATCAGTGGTACAACCTTAATTTTATGAAGCTACAAGAATACTATTTGTGTGCAGGGTCAGAAAACTCATGGATTTCATCAAAAATATCTTCATTTGTATTCTGAAGATGATCAAAGGGCTTACATTTTAGAACAACATGAGGGTGAGTGATTTTATCTTTGGGTTGAACTTTACCAAAGAGACAATTTAACATCATATTTTTTCTCATATCATGTTTCTGCACCATTATTTTGATTTAGTGTTTTAAATATGGATAAGCATTGACACAAAATTAAGTTCTTAAAATATTAATAAAATGTTTCACCAAACTGCACCTATATATTTTTTAGGATTTTTTGTACTTATATTATAATATATCAGGATAGTTTCATAAATCTTTATTAGTTAATACCATAAAAAACTATTTTAGTGCAGAAATTCATGCTCCTTTTAGAGCTCATAAAATATCAACTAAGCACTTACGCTGTACAATTAAATCTCATGAACCAATCTGCGTATAATATGTCAATAAAACTCAAACCAGATGCTTGATTAAATTTTTTCTCAGTTGTTCATAGCCTCCAACTACATCATGACTCCTGACCAATATGAGTGGGTGAGATCTTACCCTGGAATAAGCAACACAGTCTCACAAGCAATTCATATTCGTACGAGGTGGCAAATTTGTGCCAATTCGTACTAATTCGTACAATCTCACTCGTACGTTTTCGTACGATTTGTCTAAAATCACGTGATGGGTAGGTTTAGGGGCGGGGTTATGTTTAGGTCATTCGTACAAATTCATACGAATTGCCATCTCGTAAAATACGTACGATTTAGAATAAATCGTATGAATTCGTACGAGTGAGGTCGTACAAATTCGTATGAATTAGCCATCTCGTAAAATACGTACGAATTGCCGTGAGATCAGGTTGCAATAACACACACATTCCACTTCTGGCACAAACAATGAAGAGGTGTTTTCTGCATTGTTTATACAATGAACATTTCCAGCTCAAAGCATATATTTGACCCACTTTTAAAAAAATGGAGGGCAAGTTAGGACACATTTGGCTATACTATGCAAGGGGGAATGAAGTCAACACAATAGGCAGCTATTTCTTATGTGCGTGTGTAATAATCTATAGAGAAAGCATTGCCCAAGGTGTCTTGATGGTCTGCCAAAACGCAATCCCCAAAGTTTAAGCAGTTTATTTCATTAAAGCAGATTAAAGCAACAAAATTGCAATACATAAAATAGAAATCAAGGCTGCAGTATGCACTGATTAAAAGCCTAGTGGTAGTGGCATGATGTGGAAAGGAATGCTTTGGGGTTTTTTCTGCTGATACTAGACTGAAGATCAGAGTGAATTTTGAAATAAGTGTGAGAATGTAGCTGTCCACTTTTATCAGCACTGTTTAAATGAGCCGTCTGACCCTAAAGCTACTGAAAATACCTTTTTAGAGTGGGATCAAAATTCTGGGTCAGTGCTTAATGGGTTCACAGACATCAGACAGGGAGAGAAAAACTTGTCTCTGTGAGTTTGAAAGCTAGCCAACATTGCTTTCTGATTCATTTTTTAATGCTGGAAGTATTTTGAGTCAGCGTTTTCCCTTTAGTTTGACATAATTTATGTTTCAGATAAGCCCCCAAGACAAAGCCAAGTAAAAAATGCTGCTGTCTTCTTTCATCTGTGGTTAAATTCGCTTCACTCTCATACACCGCTGCCCGTCCCAGCCTAGAGCTCCCCACCGCCTCTCTCTCATGTTAACACATGCATTCAGCTCCCACAGAGGAAATCCTGATAAGAGGTCCTGGCATGGTGTATCTGAGAGCTGTGTTTGCCCCTATGTGCTGTTCTCCAGAACCCTGTCTAAAAGTAAAAACACCAACAGAGTTCCAGATTGATTGTGCTCAGCCTAATGATATCTGAACTGTAGAGAAACAGTAGCTTTTGTTTGGAAAGATTGAAAAGAAGGAGTCACATTGTGTAAATATGGGACCAATTATGTTAAAAAATATGCCAGGTACTTGTATTGCGTAATGGATGAATTGTTAGGATTTTTATCCTTGCTTTCAATAAACCCAGCAGAGAGTACAAGCCACTTTCAGCAGCAAAACAGTGATTTAAAGCTTAACTTGATAGAATACACCGATTCCATATGCTAATAAAGATGCGTAGCAACTGTAAACAGACCAATTTGAAAACATGCTATTCAAACATTTGTATTTTTACTTCAAGGAAAATTCTGGGTTTGGTACAAGTTATGCTCAATTGTCCCTTTCAGGAAATTTAATTAATAGGCCATATGACCTATAATAATAGTGAATCTGCTGATACTTTGATTTAGTAAGATAGTTGACGACCCTTCTGTTTTTTCACATTTATTAAGTGCTTAAATTAGTCTTCTGACCCTAAAAAAACCTTTTGGATGTAGTGCAGGATCAAAAATCTGGGTCACTGTCCAATCTGGTTTACAGCTATCAGACAGGGAGAGAAAAAAGAAAAGCTAATCTTTACACCAACATATCACAACTCTTCTTGACAAGATAAATGAAGCTTTAAAGGATTACCATTTGAACAAATGTTCACAGGTAAATCCCCTAGAATCTGCAGCTGACTTGGGAGTGATGAGTGGTCCAGTGCGGGACTAAAGGAGACTTTCATGTAAGCTTTCAGTGATAAGCTTCCAGATACAGTGTATATGCACCAGTGCTCATGTTAAACTTTATCCCCAGCTGCTCAAGTCCTCTGTCTACCAGCAATAGTAAATGTTTGGATCAATGCTTAAAGGACTTTGGCACTTTGGCTTATTCGCATAAACCCATTTATTCCCTCTCCCACACACATATATTCCTGCTCTGACACATCCAGGAAGTCATGAAACTGATCACGCTTTCCTTGAATGACCCTGTCAAAATTTTAGCAGGGACTTTTCCCATCCGGTTAAGAAGAGTGAATCACCTGACCCAATAACCTTGAACTGCTAGACTCTAAAACACAATGTTGTTTGTAATGGAAATGCTGTTTGGGTTGCAAGTGAGTTCACTCATACTTCAGAGGTCATGTTACAGAAACGTCCAGTTTTTAAAGCTACAATACAAAACCTGTAGCAGTTTTTTACTGTAATTTTGTGACTTCCGCTATTCTATTGTGTGTACCTGTGCACCTAGAAAAAGTACTTAACAAAATGTAAATCAACACTTTTTTCCTGAAAATAAATGAAAGAACTAAAAGAATATAAAAAAGTATATAAGCCAGACCAGAAAAAAAGCTTTTCTTTATACATGGCATGAGTCAGGACATAAAGACGTTTACACATTCCTGTGAAGTTTTAAGATAAAGTATGATATGTGCAGTGACATGCAATGACAGAATCAATCTCATGATTAAACTGAGCATTTGTTTTTGTTACAGACAGTATCTTTAGCACTTAGATTCCTACTTGTATATTTTAAATAAATTTACTCATTTAAATAAATAAACTCAATATTATAAACCAATTACAGCTGACAAATGTATTTTTATCAAAAATAATAAAAATGTATACAACATTACATAAGCACCTAAAACTGATCTTATAAAGCACAGTATCACTACATTGTCATTATTTTTTTCTACTTTTTTTTATGGCTCCACTAATACAATAAACTAGCAAAATAATGCTTAACCACTGTATTGACTATTTTATGCATTTTTTAATTAAAAATTACACAACTCAAGTAGTGTACTGATTAAGCCGAATATATTAACCTCAAATAAACAGTATGAATCAACTGAGTGTCATAGAGCTTCCTCCTCTGCCAATGTTTTCCGCTCCTGGTGACCGGGTCAAATGTGAAAATGAGACGGGTATGTGAAACTAATATAAAAATAAAAACAAGAAAGAATTGATAAACTACATAATCTATTCTCTTTCTGCAGTGGACGTGCCTGGGATCAAGGGGCCAAAATAATCATAACAAAAAGCACAGTGCCGTTTCTGTGAACAGACTATCACATTCCCTAAATTCACTCTACAGTGTGTAGAGAGTGCATCTGTGTGTGAGAGACAGTGAGGGAGTGTGTGTCCCTCCAGATGGCACAGAAATGCAAACCTGCCCATGCCTGCAAAATCCCTCGCTCTTTTGTCATTGCGGAGAGAGCAAACTTACATTATATGCACATTTTCTACGCGAGTCATCTTATACACAATACTAAAATCCATTCTTCAGTTCACAAGATTGTGATGACAGGTTGATTAGGTCATTTTAATAACTAAACAAACACATTTCAGAAATATAGGGCATAAAGAGAAGACCATAAAAAAACACTTTAGACTGTTTTAGACTTTAGAATGTTTTAAATTGAAAGAAAAAACAGTTCAAGAGCCATTTAGTGGCAGTTAAACAGTTAAATTAGATAAAGTTGCTATGGTAAGCATCATTAAACCTGAATCATACAAAGTGAACAAACCCAGATGAATCTGACAGGTTCTGGCTCGTAATTGTAGAGGCTTCAGACGCTGTTTTACAATTTGTGATTAATGATGATGACCCAGCATAACTGAGTCTGGTGCCAATAATTGGTCATGCTGATTTATTTGTATTTGCCATGTAGCATTAAAGTAAAATAAGATGTATTTTATTTACCATTTTAAAGTAATAGTTAAACTTTAAACTTTCTTGGCAAGTCACAAGACTAGAGCAGCTAAATGTAAAATAACCGCTTACTAAACAGCAGCTTCCACGCCGCTTTTCAAGAGCTAGAATCAAACAATGCATTAAATTTGTGCATTAATAAACTCACCGGAGGATTTCTGTGCTTCATGAGTTCCCGTCCCTCATGCAAAGGCATGCATCTCGCGGCCAGGAGCACATGCAGAGCGAAAGCGCCTGACAGAAGCCCGGAGACCCGCATCCTCCTCCTGTATCCTTGAGCTCCGCTGCTGGAAGTGGAAGTGCCTGAGAGAAGGTGCAAGCTCGCGCGATGCCTGTGGACGACTGCTACTGCGGAGACTGCAGTTATTTATATGCAATGATTTCTTTGTTCTCTTTCCTCAAATACACCGGATTTTTTTCTTATGAGCCGGAGTGACAATATTGCCCGGTCCTCACCACGTGACTTTTAACTCTTTTGCTTCTGTAAAGAGCGAATCAACTGAGCTCTGTGGGGCAATCGTTATGAAATAAGAGTGTAGAAAACGACATGAGATTTGAACTTCCACATTTGATTTCCAGCTAAGATTAATTCAGAAATTGCATGTTCTATAAATGTTTGACATTTAGGCCAAATATATATAGCCTACTTAGATTGATATTTGTTCAGATTTATAGCCTATGCTAATATTTATTTAAAAAAAAGCGCACCTGTAATCAGTTACTAATGTACAAAAAAGAAAAAAAAATAATGATCCTACCTATTACAATGTTAACGATTACAAAAGGGAATTACATTTCATTTTTTTTCACACACCATAGATTGATTTTTTTCATAAATTTAATTGACACAGAATAAAACACGCTTTTTCGATAACTGATTTATTTCCTATTTTGGTTTATTTACATGCTTTATAATTTAAGATTAACAGTTTTTTGCTGCCATTCTCAAATGCTCTCCCGTGGCCTCATTGGAATTTTATTATTATTATTATTAAATGCTTTTAACAATAACACAGAAAGGCATTCATAACAGGAAAATTTACACATAAAGACTGAGAGTACATCCAACACCCAAACCATCCAATCATAAAAATAAATAAATAAATAAATAATAAACAGAACATTGGGGAATGAAAAATAAACAAGAAGGGGAGTATATATTTTTCACATTATGAAACCAGAATCCTCTAGTAAAGACTCAACCAACTCATTTGGGGACATTTTGCACTGTGAGATCATCCACATGCAGGTGAACTACTAAATAAACAAGTGATTAAAAACCAAGTAATGGGATGCACGTTTAGTCTTTCTGTTTTCCTTTCCCATTCATTTGGGGAAATTCTCCACTATGAGATCATCCGTAGGTGAACTACTACATAAAGAAGCATTTGATTTTAGACGCAGCCTTGAAGTCAGGTTCATTGTAGTGTGTCAGTTTATTCAGATTTAGTAAATAAGTTTACAAAATCAACTATATTATATATTTTTCAGATATTTTAAATGGAAAAAGTGGTTCAAACTCAACTCAAGGGTTTCTATTTTCCTGCACCACAAACACTAGAAAGAAACACCTTTCAAATGACGATAGAGAGAAACCTACAGTAGCCCAGTAAGTATTGTCATATAATCTAAGTTTTACTTTAGATTATATGACAACAACCCAATATCTTATTGGCTCAAAAGAAACTCAGACTTTTAAAATTCTGTTTACAGAAGTGTTGAAAAGACCTCAGATCTTTGCACATTCTGCATATGGTTTTTGTCAGTGTCTGTAATGAATAGCACACCATCGGCAATGACTGCTGCACTATATAAAATAATCAAATATGAAGAGCTTGTACAGTCAGTCTTTCAAATCGGTCATTACAGATTAATGGGTTACATTTAGGCTATATAAAAAGTGCTTATGTATGTCTAAGTTAATGTTTGAATTGCCTTTTTAACTCTGTATGGGAGTGTATCAAAATGCAGGTGCAGGAGAGCACAAAAAACTAATGAGGCTTTGTTTAATGCCCCACGAGTCTCAGATGTTGTTTTTCCCTCCCCTGGTAAGCCTCTTGGACTAAGGGCTCATAGCTTTGTCACTGCGTCAACCTACGATGCTTATGTAAGCACAACATTATCATCGTTGTTAAAGAAAGCTGGAAAACATTCACTCATCTGATGCAGTGACAGGATAAATGATACAGATATTCATATATATATATAGTGTGTGCAGTTACAGGTTAACCTGAGGAAAGTTCACCTGCATAGACGTGGATGATCTCATGGAGAATTTCCCCAAATGAGTTGGAGAGGAAAAACAGGAAGCCCAGATAGTCACAACTTGCATCCCATTACCGCGCCTGATCAAAATCTGACCACAAGGTAATGTAAAACCACAGGAATGATGGGATGGAAGTTTAAATACGAGTCACTAAGCCTAAATACCATCAGTAAAATATGTATCCATTTATTTACATTTGTTATACATTAACATAAACTAAGAAATAAAAAGACACTCAGAGTTAGTATTACAGTAAGTTTAACATTGACTAATACAATATGAAAATCAAATATGTTAATATAATTGAATGGACATATACCAATGGGCAATACCAATTATTAATAAATACGCTGCATTACTCTCAGAGCAATAAAAAATCTTTCCATTTATAGGAGGGAACATGCAGAAACAATTTTAGCCAGACTTTAACACTGACCTTTTGGTTCTTATCTGCTACAATCTGGAACCACATGCCTTTTTAAATTCAAACCAGACTTTGAGTAAAATCTTGCAGGGAGCCTCAGCAGGAAAAAAAACCAAGGTCTTGCCAAAACCGTTATATTGGTTCCTCCAAACCACAAGCGTTCTTTGTTTACTTCTCTTTTGAGTTTGATTGGGCTGTGGTGGATGATCTAACACTTAAACACAGAATGCAATGAAGAGTTAAAATGTGGTGTTTGAGATTTGTGTTTGTGATTTCCCTATCCTGTTTAATGTGGCGAAAAGGTGTGTCAGTATACCATTATGTGTCAAAAAACCTCCTTTTAAAATTCAAACTCTCTCTCGAATGCACTCACAGACTGACCTGACCAAGAAGGTCAACTCAATAGAATAGTAATAAAGTAATACAGGCCAAATGAGGAGAGGATTTGCAACGCAAAGTAACTTCTGATTTATCTCCATAATGGTTTTAGGAAGTTGCCTGGATATGATTATCAGCTCAGAGCAGTTTACATGATTTAATTTGTATCTGATAATGACAATCAGCTCAGGATTTTTTATGATAGACAAAACGATACAAAGAAGAAAGTAAATTATATAATGCGTGAGTAAATTCATTAATTAATTTAGAACACGTGATTTAATACTCACTTGCTGCTTATAGGAGTTGCTGCTGGACTGACTTTTAAGTTAAGAGTTTCTTTTGTGGAAAAAAAGTGTTCTTCCGCCATCATGTGGCAGAATTTTTCACTTAAAAATTATGAACTTTCTGACCCGTCATCAATAATGCACATGGCGCTTTAAACCTGGAGGGGTTTTATTAATAAACATAATGTAAAATAAGCAGTCATATCTTGAACAAAAAAATCTGATTTTAATATGATATTGCACATTAATAAGGTAAGGTAAGGGGGATAAGGTATTTTATGCTGGAAAGATGCCTGTAAAACAGCCTGTAAGCATATAAAGTCCTGCTTATGCATTTAAATTTGCATCAAACTTAAATAATCTTAATATCTCTAATCTCTAATAATCTTAAAATATTATGGCAAATGCAAATTAGTACTTCGATTACTGTAATAATTAAGTGATTAAGACTTAGCTAAAGAAATCTACGGATTAAAAAAATTGCGGATTGGGTGAATTTGAATGGAGCATATTTAGCGGACTTTAGCAATCTTTCTTGATGCACCCACCCCCTAAAACGCACAGAAAATCTAGTTAATCATTATATTTGGGGGTGCAAGTATTAGCAATTAGTTTCTTAGTTTCTGCTCTCAGCTCCTGTCGCTTGTCTTTGATCATAACGCCGTTGCGCCAAGAACATATTTAGTTAGATAAACGAAGCCGACAGCCACAACATGGTAATCTAGTTTTAGGTGTCGCAAGAACATTGTACCACTGACCCCTGGAGGGCGGAGCATAAGCACAACATAAGAGGTGAGAAGTCTGATGAATCGCTCGTCTTGGACACTTCACAACCAAAATGCCACTGGAACTGTATCTCGATTTGCATTCTCAGCCATGTCGCTCCGTCTTCCTATTTGCCACGATAAACAAAATTCCCTTTGAGTTCAAAACCGTGGATTTATCTGCAGGTGATTGTTGTTTTATTTTTATGTCTTATGGAATTGTTCAAGTAGTCTAAGTTATCTGCAGTTATGACCTTTCGTTGTTTCACGTGATCTAAACCTAATGTTTTAACGTTGATCATGTTTAGCAGTTTTTACATTGTAGGCACAGTTTAAAGTTAATGTTTTATTCTATTGTGCTTTGGTTACCAAGTATTTTATGCATTAGTAATAAGACTTGTTATATATATATATATATATATATATATATATGTTTTTTTATTTATTTTTTTTTCTGTGCTGTAAGGTGAACAATATGGAGAGGAATTCGGCAAGGTCAGCATCTTAAGGAAAGTTCCCGTCCTCAAAGATGGAGATTTTATTCTAACAGAGAGGTATGTTGTTACCCTGATTTACATTTAACATATAGTTAGATTTTGTAAGACTAAGACTGTATATTTCTATATAGTATAGCTATACTGCAGTATCTGGCAGCGAAACATCGCACTTCTGACCACTGGTATCCAGCTGACCATCAGAAGCGTGCACGAGTCGATGAGTTTCTCTCTTGGCAGCACACAAACATCAGAACTCATGGGTCAAAGGTCTTCTGGTTTAGGGTAAAAGTCACTTTATTGAACATTAAACAGATCACTTGATGTGTTTGTGTGTACTGAGTAAACTGTTATTACGCAAGCTTTCTTTTAGCAGTTTTTTTTTACTCACTTGCATACATTATCCACTGTCAAACTAATATTTCCCAATTCTAGGGGGTCTTGCCTGCAGTCACAGGGGCCCCGGTGCCTAAAGAGAAGATGGATGCTGCCATGGAGGACCTCGACGCGTCTCTGAAAACCTTTGAGGACAAGTTTATGCAGGGCAGACCCTTTATAATTGGAGATAAAATATCTCTGGCTGATCTTGTAGCCATCGTAGAGATATTTCAGGTACATTTGATTTCTTAGACCAAGTGTTTTACTCTAACATGACATATTTACCACATCTGTTTGTATCGTTTGCAGCCGGTCGGTACAGGTCTAGATGTGTTTCAAGGCAGACCTGCTCTGAGTGCCTGGAGAGACAGAGTGAAGAAGGAGATCGGTGTGGAAGTCTTTGATGAAGCCCATAAGGTTATCATGAATGTTAATACATTGCCACAAACCTTTGAGAACAAAGGTTTACCAGAGTTTCCCAAGCTAAAGTTACAGAAAATGTTTAACTGAGTCTGTTTGCATGGTCCAATAATCTAGCATTAAACATTAATCTTTCATCAGGTTACTGTGCAGTAATATGGATTCGATCAAACGGTTTAGAAAATCATTTTTTTCAAAATAAAAACTTTTTTTTTTTAATTATGCTTGAGTGTATGCATTTGTACAATATACAACACATTCATATATTATGGTGTGTGTTACCTTGAATGGTGACATACCAAATACTCACATTTAAATAAATTTACAATTATAGCAAAAACTTACATGAACCTTCCAATAAATGTTTTTATTATGCTCAAATAGCATTAAGAAGGCATAGATTTTAGACTGGTGAAATCAAACTTCATGAGCTTCAGTTACACCTTATTTTTAGGTTCATTGTTGCAGTATAATTATACATTTAAGTAAAGAGTAATAATAATTAACTGCAAATACAATATTGATAGGGTTAGGATTAGGGTTCAGCACAAGGTTACATGCATGTAATTACGCATCATATTGTTATTACAGTCTATTTTACATGGACACTTTAAAATTAAGTGTTTACCCAAACTCTTAATAGCTATTGCAGTATAAGTGAAATATGAATAATATAGACTTTGGCTATTTTACATAGAATACATAGAAATTCTATTGATATCTTTCACAATTCAGTAAAATATATGACTACATGTCTGTCTACTTAGATCAAAAGGCAAAAAATGGTTTTATCATAAGATACATTCTTTACTCTAAATAATGCGACTAGAAAAATTATTTCGATAAAATATTAAACAAATACTAACTTAATTCTAGTTATTCTAATTGCAAAAGAAAACATAAGTATTTTATGAGGATGGAATCATACAATGTTAATCTAACAAAAACATTTAATAAAATAAAATAAAATTGACATCTTAAGACCCTGGAAAAAAACCTTTCTTTAGAGCATTAAAATGTATGTGCAAAAAATATATATCTTTCATCCATAAGTTATGCTATGTTCTCGGATAAGGACATCAAGACAAGAATGTAAAAGTGGCAGTAATAATTGACAAGATTTTCATAATAATATGTACACAGAATGTTTCACAGAATACTGAAACATAATTTCTTTCCCTATTCATTTCTTATGTTTCCCAAAATTATGAAAACATGTATAAAATGAATGCCCTGTTTCATAACAGAAAGTCATATTTTGATTTAAAACCCCATAACATTTTTTTGACTTTGATTCATGACACACAATTTAAAAATATGACATGATTTAAATAATAATTACAAAATATGATCATATTTCCATAAGAGTGCCACTAAATAAATTTCAGATATTTTTAAGGAATAAAGAGAGGGAGTGATCATGATGAAACATCCAATCATTTGTTATCTCTAAAAAGCCCTGAATATGCTCTTTACAGGACATCCAGACTATTATATTATATATAAAATACAATGTCCTCATATGAGGATTTACATGCATTTATTAAGCTTAGCAGATGATTTTATCCAAAGTAATTTAATCTTAATTCTATGTTTACTTTATTACGACTTACTTTATTTTTAAGTGGCTAAACTAATAACTCAAGACCATTTCAAACATCTTCTGTCACAACTGTCTGGCTTTTGCTAGCTTGTTCCTCTGCTTTCCTACAGCAGAACAGACTCCAGAACTTGTCTTTCAGATACCTGTTTGAAGCGGTTAGAAGGAAAGAAGTCATGCCAGTGTAAAAACTAAAGGCACCAGCTAAGGTGTGGTAGGTGATAAATTTGCCAATTAGCCTTATAATGAGAAACAAAGAAACGATACACAGAGTGGAGATATAAACTCCCACCAGGGAGATGGTGATCTTGCAAACCAGGATGTATGAGTCAGATCCTTGCACCTGGGTCTGGTTCTTTTTGAGAGCCAATGTGTGGGCGCATAGATGGATGACCATTCTGATAGAGGTGGGCAGCATGATCATCAGAGGGATCGGGCAGAGGAGGCAAAGTACAGCTGCAGCGTATGCAGTTGCATCCATCTGTATAGTGAAGGAGGGCTGTGGACAGGTCAAGTTAGCGGTCTTGTCCACGTTCTGATTTGTATCCATTGAATCCGAAAGGTCGAGCGAGAACATAGGAAAGAACAACAAGGTGGAGAACACACAGTTCAGCAGCACTGCGGCGTTGATCACAGAGGAGATGTTCCTCTTCAGTGCTCGGAAACACTCGGAGGAGAAATTCACAACCTTGATGCAGTAGAAGACACTCAGCCACGCAATGGCCCAGAAGCTGATGAAGCTGCAACTCAACATTAGATAAATTTCAGAGCGAACAGCTAAAGGATATGGCCTGATGCACCAAATTAGGGGATTCTGAAAGACACTTAACACCAATGCGAAGGTGGCGAGAACCAGGATAATGTTGTTGATGGAGATGACGTTTAGGATCAAACCGACAGTCTGAATGCTCCTGGTCTTCACTTGCTGTTGTATAGTAAAAATGAGGTTAAATATGTTTCCTGAAACACCAACTATCACAAGTGCGACAAAAAAAAGAACGTCCCCAATGAGGGTCATGATGTTGCTCTTTAGAGAGGGAAGCACACAGAGCGGAGTCCTGCACTGATGTGAGGTTTGGGGGGATGCGCATTGTCTTATGTAGAAACAGAGACTCAATCTCTTATGCAAAGTGACTTTGTGTGGGTGAATCAGAGCAGGCTTTGTTCAAAGCTGAAAACACAAATTAGGTAAAATGAGAGAAATACACCATGTTTACTACAGTTCATATTACACAAGCCTAGGTGAAACAAGAGAATTTGATAATTTATTGTATTGTCTCTAATTTTCTCTTGTGGTCAATATAAAGCTTATAAAGCTGAGACTGCATTTGTTGTTACATGTATGTGTAACAATCAGTATTGAATGCTCATGTAATCAGTGTTCAGAATTTGCCTATTCAAATCTTGTTTGTTTGCTATTTAGACATAGTTGGAAACATGCTGGATAAAATGCAATCTGTACAATTTTCCTATGCAAATGTCCTAAGATGTGAGGACTTAAGTTTTCCACTCTCCAGTTTCTCCATTGTCATGCACAGGATAATGGTTTGACATGAAAGATTCTTCTGTGTGGTGTTAAATTAAATTAGAGTTGACCTTTATGATGTTAATTCATATCAAATTCACATTCAGATATTTATTTTTGCAAAGAAATTCATTCAGCAAAGATGGGTTAAACTAATAAAAAAAAGTGACATTAAAGATATTTATAAGGTTATGATTTTGTTTTCAAATAAAACTTTACATTAATCAAAGAATACAGAGAGTAACACAAAAATATTAAGAAGCACATCAGTTTTTTGAGAACCAGATCAATATTTTAGAATTATTTCTAAAGGAATATGTGATATCTAAGAGAAACAGCTGAAAGTTCAGCTTTCCCAGAAATTCAAATGTTACAGTATTACTGTTTTACTGCGTGGTTGTTAAAATACATGATCACACGTACACATTAACATTTATTTAAAAGATCTATTTTAAAAAATATGCAACAAAAATATTTTAAGCATTAATATTTATTGTATTCATGAGGTTTTTTGACGTTTGAGCTTGTTTTTGGGGCCACTCCGAATGGTATAAAATATAATTGAATATGTACTAGCCTATATATACATCAATTGTAATATATACATTATACTGAAAAATAAATTAAAATATAACTTTTCCTCTTACAAGTTCAAATTAAAAATGAAAAAAAAATATATATATAGGCGTTATTTAGTTATCTAAATTAACGTTAAAGACTTAGAATGCATGATTCCAAGACGCAAGTGGATATAATGTAGCCTAATAATTTAGAATACGTTAGTCTCAGTGAAAAGTCTTTCTGCGTCCTAAGAAAGGGTGGCGAATAACTGTCTTCCAGCAGACCATGTGACCTCTTCTCCTGCGCAGCGCGAGCTCAGCACAGCTGCACTCCGCAGTCATCGACTTCTCCTGTGGTTACAAGTCAGCGCCATGCCTTGCGCTTTGCTGAACCTCTGTGAGTATGACACGCAAAAACTAGTCAAAATCAAAAGCGTCAGACTTGGGTCGCTGAAATGGACGTTGAACGGAATCATCCTGATGTTCATTTGGTAAGTGTCTGTGTCCGGAGTTTCTTGCATGTCGCCCCCGCATCAAGTAACAAAAGCTCATTCATGTACAATCACTGCCAGTCAGTCGTTTACGCGTGTTATTATGTGTTTACATGCACTGACCAACGCAGATTCTTGATTGTTGAAGTACCAAATTAATATAATGTGTTTACTTTCCAGTTTCATGATGTTATGGAATAAAGAATATCAAGAGTATGATCTTGTAGTGAGTTCGGTTACTACAAAGGTTAAGGGAGTGGCAAATATAACTATACCAGACATTGGAAAAGTTGTGTGGGATGTGGTGGACTACACCGGACCATATCAGGTAACAAAACACCATTTGTTAATATTGTCTTCCATTTTTAAAGGAAACACAGTTATGCTCATACGAGGTAGTATATAAGGTAATAAGTCAAACAAATTAAGGTAATAATGTTGTTCTTTTGTTTCGGCAGGGAAGAAACTCCTTTTTTGTGGCGACGAATGTCATTGTAACAAAGAACCAAAAACAAGGGAACTGCCCTGAGGTAAGTACAGCTACTGTAATATAAAAAAATATTAATTCACCACCAAATATAATCCATTCAGCAGACTTTTGTATGTTCATACTTCAGGTTTTACCACATGGGAAAGAGTGTCGAACAGATAAAGACTGTGAGAAAGGGTTTTCTGACCAACATAGCCATGGTAATGTTATATAAGAAACCATTTGAAGTCGTGCAGCTTGAGAGGAAGTATTTTGATGTAAGACCTCATTTGGATATGAAAGTAAATGTTGAATTGAATAATCCAGTAACGCTTCCCCAGCTGTGGTTTATTTCATTGAAAAGCATTATTGGTTGTTTTTTTCATTATCTGAGGTTTGTTCGTGTGTTTGTCTATAAGGCGTTCAAACAGGTGCCTGTGTGAAGTTAGATGTGTTGAAGAAAACGTGTGAAGTTACAGCTTGGTGCCCCGTTGAGAACAAGAAGCATCCCAGGTGCTGTAATGTGCTAATTCTTTTACAATAACATTTTGCCATCGTTTACTTATTCGTGTGTCATTCCAAACTTGTATGTAACATAAGTGCAGGTATTATGTTAACATAAAAATCTATATGTATATTCATATAAGGAAAGTCCCAAACGACTATCATTGTATGGTCCTGAATATACATTTTTTTTGTGAGCTGTTCATGATAGTATTTTTAATAACTGTAAGTAGGATTGACTCTTGATTGACTGGCTGTCCTTGCATACTGTTTTTTGTTGACTAAGATTCAAACTTACTGTGACAGCATAACTATTTGACAATAAAAAAACAGCTCATGGTTAGCTATGCAACTAAAAACATCTGACACTGCATTACCAATGCCGCCAAAACGACATTTGAGGAATCTGTTTGAGGAAGCTGCAGTTTTATATAAACAGAGATTCTGTGTACAGAGGTTTTCTAATGTCAGGTTTTCATTTCTGTTTTCCTAGAGCTGCTATTTTGGCATCTGCAGAAAATTTCACTGTGATGATCAAGAATAACATCAGATTTCCAGCCTTTAATTACATAAGGTAGTACGCATGTTTGATTGTTGCAAATGCTATTATATTTCTAGCACATATGTTGGTGAGCTAACATACTTAATGGGTTACACTTTATTTTAAGGTGCCCTTGTTACAGTGTAATTATACATTTAAGTATTGAATAATATTAATGTGCTTACTATATTGGTAGGGTAATGTTTACTTCAATGTAATTATGCACAATGCATTGTTGTTATAGTAGTAAGTGCATGTAACGTGTAACAAGGACACTTTAAAAAATAAAATGTTACAGCTTTAATGCATGTGTGAACTGTTAACAGTAGCAATAACATTATCTTAGGCAGAAGGGGGCTCCTTATATTTATTATATAATCATCCATTTCTGTTTTGTATTTTAGAAGAAACATCCTGTCTGAAATGAACAACACTGTCCTTAAAGGTTGCGTTTATAACCGCTACAAAAATCCATACTGCCCCATTTTCCGTTTGGGAGACATTGTGAGTGAGGCCAAGGAGAAGTTTTCAGAGATGGCTGTGGAGGTAAAAGCTACACACTAGGACATAGTCTGCAGTTCAAAAGTTTAGGATAAATGTGATTTTTAATGTGTTTTAAAGACATTTCTTCTGCTCATCAAGGATGCATTCATTTGATGCATAAAATAAAAAGTACAAAAAAAACAGTAAAACCGTTTTTACAATTTTTTTTTATTTAATATACTGTCAAATATTATTTATTTATGTGATGAAAAACTGAATTTTCAGCATCCATAACTCTAGTGTTCAGTATCACATGATCCTTCACTCTGATTTATTAACAATATCTGATTTATTGTCAATATTAGAAACAGTTTTTGCCAGTTAATATTTTTTTAAACCTGTGATACTTTTGAATGAAAAATAGCAGCATTTTGTCTTTTCTCTCACCTTTTATTAATTTAACACATCATTGCTGTAAAAAAAAAATCAAATAATAATAATTACTGGCACCATACATGTGAATGTTAGTGTATATTGTTAGAATTTTTTTTTTTTTTAAATAAATGTTTTTCTTTAACTTTTTATTCATCAAAGTATCCTGAATTAAAGTCTTGTGATCCTTCAGAAAGCATACTAATACAGTACGCTGATTTGGAGCTCAAGAAGCATTTCTTATTATTATCAATGTTGAAATCTGTTTTGCTGCTTAATATGGGCTATTGTGGAAACAGTGATCAAACAGAAATCTTTTGTAACATTATAAATGTCTTTACTGTAATTTTTGATTCGTTTAAAGCATTTTTGATAAGATTATTAATTTCTTTAAATAAAAATCTCACTGACCACAAACTTTTTTGTGTATTTGTGTAATTTAGTTGCCAAGTAGGCTAGTAATTTCTTGTCAGTTTTTACATTGTTGGTAGTTTCTGTTCCACAGGGTGGTGTGATTGGGATCCAGATCAACTGGGACTGTGACCTAAACCCCCTCTTTCATAGCTGTCTGCCCAAATACTCATTCCGACGCTTGGATGAAAAAGAAAGCAACCGGACCTTGTTCCCTGGTCTCAATTTCAGGTGTGAACAACCTAAATCATATTAAAAATATGTAAACTGTGTGATATAAAAATTAATTATATTTTGTAGGTTTGCAAGATACTCTACAGTGAATGGTGTGGAGCAGAGAACGCTCTTTAAAATGTATGGGATTAGGTTTGATGTGATGGTGTTTGGGAAGGTGAGGTTACATTATACAGTATTGTCATTACACTGCATGTTAGTTTTAGCATATAAGACACAAACAGTACTCTATAATTCTTCACAGGCTGGAAAGTTCAGCATCATTCAGCTAATCATCTACATCGGATCTACACTCTCGTATTACGCTCTTGTAAGTTACACTGAGTGAGTCACCAAAGTGTTTGAAAGAATTAAATGTTTACCATTGAGTTTGTCTTTAGACCACAATATTTCTGGACTGGCTTATTGGGACCGGCTGTTACTCAAAAGAGGCAAAACAGAACTACAGTGAGAGGAAGTTTGAGGCTGTTCAGGACAGAGAAGAGGTGAACACACTGACATACAGTAGTGGACAGCACTTCAGTTTGTTGTGTGCAGTTTACAGGCTAAATACAGCTTAAACAGATTCTGCTTACATGAATGTAGCAGTTAGTATTGTGTTTGTTGCAGTGCTTCCTTTGTGTGTCATTTGTGGATGAGGACCAGTTAAGGGTGGTCAAAAAATCTAGAAAGAAAAAACTACAGGAGACTAAACCTCTTTCCTTTCACCAGCGCAAAGTAAGTTCCTAATATTAGATTGTCACGTACTTACCAGTAATTTAATACTTTTTATTAAACATTCAGATCCTCATTTTATATGTATGTAACTGAATTAAAGGAAAGTTCTGTCATGGTTTACTCACCTTCATGTCATCCAGGCCTGCTTTCTTCTGCAGAATGCAATGAATTGAATACAATGGCAGACTCACTTTAACACTGATAAAGCACCAAGAAGTGTCAGCGAACATGTCAGATGATGTCATCTGACTTTTGGTGATATTTAAGCATATTAGATTATCAGTGCATCTTTTACTGAGGCTTGCCACTATTATTTTTCTGGTAAAGTTGTGAAAATGATGTTAAAATACAATGAAAATGATCAGATGGCAAGATGTACTTTTCGCTGATATACTTGGGTGTTTTATGAGTCGATATGTACTGACAGTATTAGTATCATCCGTAAATAATAATGATTTTGGTCAGACTGATTTAATGTTTTTCATTATATGGCATTGCATGAAATAAACTAGCATGACTTTTTTTTTTTTACCGGTTCATTTTTTATATCATTTAAAAACATGAAATAGTTTTTTTTATTTTTAGCAAACTGTAATACCCCGGGTCTGTTCTCTGGTCTGTTTCAGAATGATTTGGCGAGCATGAAGACTCTGATGAGTGTTCTGCAATGTGGTCAAAGCAGAAGTGAGCCTTTACAGAATGGCCAGACTGGTGGGCTAAAAGTGGATGAGAACCTTCCCAGAAGTCACAGCAGCAGACAAAACACGGACACACCATTACTGGAGATGCCACAGTCTGGGAGTCCCGCCTGGTGTCAGTGTGGCTCCTGCCGGCCTTCCAACTCCTTACAGGAGCAGCTATGCTGTCGGTCAGAGAAAGGACGCTGCATAACCTCCTCCCCGCTCTTTTCAACTCTGATTGTCAGTCGCTCCATCCTGGAGACCGTTTTGTTCTATGTGGATCCCCTGGCGGAGCTGCGTGAGGCGGCTCAGCTGCGCCATGGGGCCTATGCACAATTCATCAGATGGCGCTTTGGTGACAGCACACCTAGAGATGCTGTTCCAGTAATACCCTGTTGCTGTATCTGGAGGATAAGAGCAGAATACCCCAGCAGTGATGGAAAATACAGTGGCCTTAGACTATCAGGCCATACCGCCTCAGACAGACTTTAATAGATGAGACTTTATTGAGTTTATGACATTCAATCACAATGACAATGCCTAAAAGGGAATGATACAAACCAGTCAATAATACAAAACAGGAGTCATTTTTAATCTACAAGTCAACCAATTTAAGTATCATATTAACCACTAAAAATGCTGTAAGTATGTTTTTACTAACACAGATGCCTTTGAACTTAAACCAAATGAAGAGGTCAAGCATGCACAGCCGGCCTGTACTAATCATTTTAAGTGTGATTAAACATTGGTACACTCATAAACTGTAATAAATAAACGAAAGTAGATCATATTCAAATGTGATGGATAAACTAAAGTTAGTATACATTACCAATTAAAGGTAGAAAAAAGCTTTGCCATAATAGGAAAAAATTAATAAATAGGTATAAATAAATCATTTGAAATGTATAGTAGAGAGCAGCTATTTTAAATTGATATATACTGTATTTTTGGTTAAATAAATGCAGCAATGGTGACTAAGAGACTTATTTAAACAAGATTACCAGCCCCAAACCTGTGTGTATATATATATATATATATATATATATATGTATGTATATATATATATATATGTA
>JAUMHP010000055.1:10009884-10028013 GCA_032361065.1 Enteromius trimaculatus | reverse complement strand
ATTTATATTGTTATGTGATTTTGTCACCCGTATTAGTTTGTGTGTGTGTATATATGTGTATATATATATATATATATATATATATATATATGTATGTATATATATATATATATGTAAGAACATGTTGAATTTGACTGCAGTGTGGTGAAAGTGTCCAGTTCACTCCATCATGGAGTCCCATATGAGGCTGTCTCCATGGAGCTCTATAACAGTATGAAATTATATCATTTTTACAATAAGTATATCTTGCATAAAAAAGTTAATCACGTATAGAATACTTTGCTTTAATGTTTACTTACCAGAGGCATTTTGTCACCTTTTTGGTCCATGTGAACAAATTTATGTTTGGCATAGTGGTCACGATCCTTCATACAAGTAAGCATGACCCAGTCACAAACTGCAGCCACCTGAGAGAAGTTCAGGAACAACATGAAAACTATTAAACCAAAGGCATTTTACATTGAGAGAAAAAAAAGACCAAACCAGAGCTTACCAAACTAAGAAAGGCCAGAGTGGCTCCAAGATTGACAATAGTGGGCACAATGTTGAATTTACCAGCCTGCAAGGACAGTTTATTTTAAGAAAAACTGAATAAATAGATGCTGATTATTATGTACTAGTAGACTAGTAGACAAACCTTCCCAAACACAATGACATCAAAGCGGATTCCAAAGGCCTTTATCAGTGTCCGTGTTTCAACATTTTCATTATTTTTAAAATATTTAGCAAATCTGTGGGAAAGAACCACATTGTTACCCTCTAGCTTTGCAAACAAAACTTATACTCAGTTTAAGTGCAATTACCGGAAATTGTAGCCTGGGGCAACATTATTTTCAGGATTTTTGTCATCAAGTCTTCTAAAAGAATACTTGGGAATGCAGAAGCGTTCTGGGAAGTCCAAGTCACAATCCCAGTCAATGAAAATCCCAATAATACCACCCTTCAACATCAAAACAGACCATTTTATGCTTAAGAAACATGGTGTATCAATGAAACATAAATCTTTTATAACATTTCAAATGTCTTTACTGTCATATATACAGTATTAAAAGTATTATTGAAGATACAGACTTTAAGAGCCATGACGCTGAAGTCCTCTCCTGCCTCAGTTACCATGTTCCCCAGACGGAAAATAGGACAATGTGGGTCTGTTTTACGATCAAAGGTGCAGTTCTTTAGGTATGTGGAGTTGATGTGATGCAAAATGTTTCGCCTAGAAATAATAAAACAATAGAGTAACTAGCACACCAACGTTTGGATTTAAAAGACCTCATTTTTGTAGTCTTAAGTTGCTGGGCCTGGGATATATTTGTAGAAATAGCCAAAAATACATTGTTTCTTTTTTGCCAAAAATCATTAGGATATTATGTAAAGATCATGTTCCATTAAGATATTTTTTTATAAATTTCCTACTGTAAATATATTAAAACTTAATTTTTGATTAGTAATATGCATTGCTAAAAACTTCATTTGGACAATTTTAAAAATATTGTCCTACCCTAACAAAACCGTGCATCAACGGAAAGCTTATTCAGATGATGTATAAATCTCAAATTTGAAAAATGGACACTTACGACTGGTTTTGTGGTCCAGGGTCACATTTGAATTCTAGACATCATGGGCTTTCTAAGATTAAAATGCATAAACTTACTTTCTAAAATTAAACTTTGGATATTGTATGTTGTTTTTGACGAGCACTGTGAAGTCTTCTGCTGCTGCACCTAGAAGAGCAGGTCTGTACAATCACAGGTTATATTAATATTCAGCGTTTCAGTCGAGCAAACGACATCAGATTTGCCCACTCTTATAAAGACGCTCACTGTGGAATGATGCTGTCGTTTTCAAGCGGACACCATGCCTGCACCTCACAGGTTTTGATGGTATCAGAGAACTGGACACAATGTCCGGTCTGAACACCTGCGAGGAGGAACACACAGTTCACTTTCTGCCATTGACTTACAGCTTAGATCTGAAACACTGAACTGTTGCACAGTACACTTGAGAGAACAAAGACACATACCATTCCCACGGACGTCATTGCGTCCCTCTCTGCAATCACTATCAGATTCACACTTGGTGGATACACTTGGAATCTGTTAAAATTAGTCATTTGTAATGTAACCATGCTGCATTCTCTTGTGGGAAAATCGACAAAACATACGAAGTGTTAAGACAGTACCTCAGGACACATGGTCTGTGTCTGGCCTGGAGTCATAATCATATTTGTTAACACAAAGAATGAGTTTTCTCCCTACAAAATACATAAAAACAAGGCTGACTGAATCTAGAATTCATTTCTACAAAACGTGTGTCATTTGGACAAAGTAACTCAGATAAAGTATTGCCATGGACTTCTCTCAAATGAAGATACCTGAGGTGGGATAACATATTCAGGCACGTCCCAAACATGAACCCCCACAATGGACGAATTAGTCAAAAAGTTTCCTTTCACCTTCGTGCTGACTGAGCTGATCACGGAGTCGGTTTCCTGGTAAGCACGCTGAATCCAGCAGACATATCTTTACAGATAAAGGATACATTTATTGATACAAAAGTACAAAAAATAAATACCTTTACCTCAAGCTTCAATTACTCCTATACAAAGTAGATGCAATCAATATTGTCAAAATCTTGTAAAATGTACTCACACAGCAACATAAGCGATGATTAACAACTGGACCAGCCTGAAAAGGGCTCCTAAGACTTTGTTATTAATAACCAGCATTACGTTGGTTTCATAACCAAAGAGACATTGGAGGCAACCATTGCAGCAGTTCTTACAGTCCATCGCTGAAGAAATGTTCCCTACGAAACTACAGTACTTCAGATAAGGTCAGAACACTGTGTGTGTCAGCCTGTAGTACGTCTACTATACTTTTCAATAGAATTTACATGTGCTTTACATGTCATTTCTTAACCTGCAGGACTAATGAAAGTGTTAAGATATGCACTGCTATCCACCTGCAGATACACTGGTTCGATACACAGTAACATTTGCACTCCTCACATTTGCAAGCCAGTATCTATAACCATGTGAAGCTCATGTAAATTAAGTGGCTGAACACCTTTAGTAACGACCAACAGCTTAACCGGTAGAATTTAAGAAAATACGTTAGTGTTCTCCCTGCATTTGTTTCACCGTCTTATTACTTGACAGCTCATTAAGGTAAGGCTAGAACAATAAACATGACAAGATGAATGAGAAAAAACAGGAGAAAAAAAAACAACTCACAGAACCAGGAAAAATACCAAAATCACCCATTTATTTCCCGAAGCATAAAATATTATAAAAAGACCAAAATGATGAAAATTAAAAAAAGAAAATTAAAAAAAAAAAAAAAAAAAAAGTTCATCAACATAAAACTAGCGCCTCTTCTGGAACACGTTCCCTCGTCCTGGTCCACCCCGGCCACGGCCTCTGGCAGCCACTGCAAAAACAATGCAGACTTCAGTTTGATTTTCGTTTCATATTATATGTATTAAAATATAATTCACTAACATTACATTTATTCCCTAAAAACAAAACCATTTGGTGTTAGACTTGTGAAGTAAAAATGCTGCATATACCTTGGGCTTTAAGAATAGCTGCTTTTCCTCGACCTGCACCAGCGGCCTGATTTTTGTTCTTCATACTCTTTAACATAGGAGCATTTTTCAGCATGTCGGGAAGGATGAGGAACCTGATCTTACTGCCACGAATATACACCTGCTCCAGCTGAGATACACGGCCATCCCTGTATGTGACTGTGATGTTTGCCATCTGGAGGACAATTTGGAGAAAAAACAAACAAAAAAAACAAGATAAATACCAAAAAAACAGGCAAACTGTTACACACTTAACAAAAAATAAAGATCACATTAATAATACTCTTACAGAAGATTGCCATACACAAATCTTGTACCTGGCAGTTCATGTTGTCCTCAGCCTCGATCAGTTTGCCCCTGTAAACCTCCCCAGTGTTGGTTTCACAGGTGACTATGTGTCCCTCTGCTTCATGAAGAACTTTGATGGGCACTCCAATGGACATCTTAACAAGTTATCTGTCAACTTTAAGAGAGAGAAAATAATACCAATAACTCCGACAAAAGGTAAACCTTTGCTTTACGAGGAGGTGAAAACTAATGGAAGCTGTTTGTATGAAATGAATGGGTCGGATGGATCTTAACGCAAGTTTGCCATAAACAAGCAAAATAAAGACGCACTCAAAACAAGAAGTAATAATTTAACAATAGATCTACAAATAAACCCAGCCAGACACGACCCAGTTTTACCTTTTTCAAAGAAATTAACTAAAACTTACCCAAACGTGCACCAAACGTCCACAGGCAGTTCTGTCCTCGGTGTTTCCGGGGATTTTATTCTGCTGGAGACACGTACTGCCACCTACCGGCCTGAATGACACAACCTTAAATCATTAAAACCGTGTTTTACAGTCTAAGGTAAAATCACGTTTTATCATAACAAAACAAATTTCACATAATTTTCTGGGTACATTAAATGTGCTTGATCTATTACTAGGTATTTAGGTATTAGTAAAAGCCCCATAATAAAACAATACTTGTAAATATCTTGGCTTGCATTTTTATTTATGTTTTATTTATGAATTATAAATAAAATTTGTCATGTTTAATTTATGAATAAAGTTAACGTCATGTTGATTTATGAATAAAAAATACTTGTATTTAGTTATATTGTGGGGAAATGTAAATAAATGTGTTTATATGGGGTTTTTATATTAAACATGTTTAATTTGTAATGCTTATAGCTTGTAACTATATATATACCATATATAAACATAATTCTCTTTTAATAAATCTATAAATATACTAGTTATTTTCTATTTTTGTCGCACTATATTTTTGAGGCCCCAATATTATGAAGCTGCAGACCCAACTGCACTCTCAGGCCTGCACGCTCAGAGCTGCACCTCCAGACCTGTCGCTTTTTCAGACACTGCTGTCTGGATGAACATTTGTTTAGTAGCGTGTGTACTGCAGTAATGTTGTAATAATTTCCAACATTATAAAATGGTCAACATTATTGAACAAGGTTATTTATTTTATTAAAGCAATTCCTAAAAATTATCAGTTTTTTTTTTGCATAAATCAATGTGACATCTAATAACACCAACAAACGAATATCCTTTGAAAAAATATTTTAGTGTTTAATTATATAGGGGATATGTGATGTTCTTCCCCTAACTCATGACTAAAGAATATGATAAATCCTTAATAATTATGAAAACTAAATGAATAAGAAAATATTTAAGTGAAACAATTTAACTGAACAATTTCTATTTACAAATTCAATTGATACAAATAAACCAGACTTAATCCGTTAAATCATAACCTATGTGTAATATTTTATATTGTAGCGCAAAGACTTTATAATTATGGGGAACTTGTTGTTACTGTGTTGCACCAGCAAGGATAGAGTTAATGCCGGGGAGTTCAGGAAATACACAAACCGTCTTTTGTCTGTCTTTTACCTGCCGTTACAATATAATAATGCATTCAGCCATAGCTTAATATTTTATAGTAGAAACACACTGTAAGTTGCAATCAATCAGCAATTTAATTCAGGTTAAGTAATCATCCAAACAGCAGGTGGCACTGTCTGAAAAAGCGACAGGTCTGGAAGTGCAGCTCTGAGCGTGCAGGCCTGAGACTGCAGTTGGGTCTCCGCGTCTGCCGCTTCATGAGGTGGAGTTTTCCTGTCATTTCTCGTCTTGCCGGCAGAGGGCGCAGCTCCGTCTGTTTTCTCTGCGCCGCCGCTCGCTGTGGCTTGGACTGACAGAGGAAGTGAAACATTCATCCCAGGGAAAGACCACAAGGCGTGGGCTAAAGAAGCCGCGGTTGTAGCTGTTTCACCGCGTTTCATTAACAGTTCGCTAAAGGCTTTCATTGAGCTGAAGATGGACAGATTTTAGCGACTCCTATGTGGAGGACAGAAGGGCAGCAGCTGTCCGGCTAACGTTAACCCCGCTAGCAGACTTCATCTTCATGAATCAAGCCCTGCTATTAAACATCACTGAAACACAGAGAGGCAAACATCGACTGCATCATGAACGGTGAGTTTGTGATAAATGGCGTTTAAACGGACATCTCAGATGGCTTGAAACTTAGCATTATAATCAATCATGACCCTTCTCTGATATACAAAATACTCAACCCGGATATATTGAATTTAAATGAACAGTTCATGTATCATCCTCATGCTGCTTGTGTATGACTTTAAAGTTGTTAATTAATCACTCACATTTACCTGGTTTTATTACGTTTCTCTATTTGACATGAATAAAATGCATCATAATGCTTTTGATATAGGCTACCTTAAGTCACAACTAAACTTATCTATAATATATCCTGGTAATGCAACTTAACATAATGTGAATGGATCAAAAGCTGCTCAGTGACATTACTAGCTCCCTGTCTGACCTTGTTTTGCCAGATGATGTGATGTTAAATGTACCGGTCATCCGGCAGCAGTACCACTGGGATTGTGGCTTGGCCTGTTCGAGAATGGTACTAGAGTAAGTGTGAATCTTAAGTGATGTATGATGCACAGTTACTCTGATGGTAAATAGTTAAACTCTTGTTTTTGTGCACAGGTATTTACATCCAGTGAGTGAGGAGGAATTTCAGAGAGCTTGTTTGGACTTGGAGTTTACGGAGAGCGTGTGGACTATTGACCTGGCTTATCTCATGTGTAAGCTGGGGGTCAGACACTGCTTCTGCACACAGACGCTCGGTGTGGACAAGGGCTTCAGGAACCAGGTGCTGTCTGTTTTTTAAGTCATGTGACAGTCATGACCACTACAGATAGAGTACAAGTGTCACATGCAGCGCAGGAACGAATGGACGTTTTATTCCATTTCTCCAAGAAAATGGCATTCGTCAAGGCTTTTTATATAAATAATATTCTTGACTTTATTTATGAAGGGAGAGGTGTAATTTTAATCAGAGGGTCAGTTCGGACTCGAGAGTGATCACCTTTGCATCTGAATAATTTTTCCATTTCCTCACGTTTGCTTTTAGTCTTTCTACAAGAAGCATTTCGATACAGAAGAGGACAGGGTCAATGAACTGTTTCTGAAGGCTGAAAGCAAAGGAGTCCTGGTGAAAAAATGGTGAGGTTTCCAAATCTAACACATTTTTCTTTTTCTTTTGAGGGACATACTCACACTCTGTGCCAGTTAAAATTGTAATTGAAAATTTGGATATGTAAAAAAATAAATAAATGCCATGCTTGAAAAATAATGGAAGTGAATGGTTGTTAAAAAAAGTACCTAAAAACAAAGCGTTCTATGTAGTAATTAGACACAACTGGAAACGTCATGCACAATATACTGAATTTTGGAATTATTTCAATTCCATTTATTATAACATAGCTTCTATTTTTACAATTAGGTTTTTTGATTATGAAAGCTTTTATTACATTGCCTAAAACATATACATGTATTTTTATCGGTTTATGCATGATGTGGGAATATAATCTATGCCCATGGATGCTTAAAATCTGTTAAAAATTCTATATATTTTTTATTCATTTAGACAAAAAGGTATCAAGTTTAATAGTTGTGTATATACAGTTCCAGTTCTGTGACATCAGACGTTTTCATTTCAAGATTATATCAAAAAACATATTCCAGTAAGATGAAACCCCTGTGCTGTGCATGAAGAAATCTGATCACATCTTTCTCTTGTAGCTCTGTTACGATTCAGGAGATCCAGAGCCACCTGGAGCAGGGTCACGTGGCCATCGTGCTGGTCAACGCAGTGGTGTTGGTGTGTGAGCTGTGCTCCACCCCTGTCAAATACTGCTGTTTCCTCCCTGTGGGTCAGAAGTGCTTTTGCAGGAAGCCAGACTATCAGGGCCACTTTGTGGTGGTGTGTGGATTTAACCGGAAAACTGGCAGCATCTTCTACAACAACCCTGCCTACTCGGACCGTATGTATTGTGATCTATCTATCTTAAAGACAGCACAAGCGCACTGTTAATGCAAAACATTAAAAAACAAACATCGGGTTTAAATAATCAAATATTTAAATAAAAATACTTGGGTACTTTAAGTATGCAAGTAAAATATTTTATTTATTTATTTAAAAAAAAAATCCGAATACTTTTTTGATTCCATTTACATCTTAGACCCAACAGCCTTATGGCGCTTATACACTGCGTGATACAACTCGGCTCGGCACGGTTTAGCACTGCACAGCACGGCTCGGTTCGGTTTGCGTTTCCACTGCAGTTTAGTACCGCTTTAGTGTGGGCGGGATTATTCACAGTTGTGCCGCCTCTACTGCCTTGACTCCTGAATAACACTTCCATTCTGCGTCGCCCTATCAAGTTCCTAACAGACCACGAAAATATTTTGGTTATTAAAAGAGGGTGCACTCGTGGCAGACCACTCCCTGGCTGCTATGATTTAAGTCTAGCTGGTCTGTGTGTATCTCGCACAAGTTCAGTGACACAGGTAGTGACGATTCTCTCCGGCCAATCTGTGTTTAGCAGAGTGTACTCATCACGTTTTGGTAACGGTACAGTACTCTTGGAACCTCAGCTGAGGTGGTACAAAAAAAAGTACCAGGTACTGTTCACAGTGGAAAAAACCCCAAAAGTGAACTGTACCAAACCGTCCTGTGCAGTACCATGCAGTGGAAAAGATCCATTATTTAGTACAGAGTTTATTTGGGTTATTTTTAATAAAAATAGTTCAACCAAAAGGAACATTTCCTAAAAAATGTACTCAGGCCATCCATGATGTAGATTATTTGTTTGTTTCTTCATCAGAGTAGATTTGAAAAAGTTTAGCATTACGCCACTTACTTATCAATGAATCCTCTGCAGTGAATGGGTCCCGTCAGAATGAAAGTCCAAACAGCTGATTAAAAACATCACAATAATCCACAAGTAATGCTCTAGTCCACCAGTTTTGTGAGTGTTTGTATGAAACAAATGAATTTGTTTGTGTGGATTATTGTGATGTTTTTATCAGCTGTTTAGACTCTCATTTTGATGGCACCCATTCACTAAAGAGAATCCACCAATGAGCAAGTGATGTAATGCTAAATTTCTCCAACTCCGTTTCAGGATATATTCCTTAAAAAAAGTATTCTCTATTATAATACAGAAATCTTCTACATTAAAAACGTCTCAGATACGCCCATCACTTTGATTGACAGGTGTGTGCTGCACAAGCTTTGGTAATTTCGAGGAGGCTAGAAGAAGCTATGGAACTGACGAGGATATTCTGTTTGTCTACAAAGACGGCTGACTCTTGACAGATCCTGAACGAACATTCAAAACACCTTTTGCATCCACTGTGGTTGGCTGGGTAGCGTTTTTGCCAACAGGAACCAGTGCTGCTGGCCAATAGCAGGTAGTATGTGTCACCTCTGGTTATGTTCTTCATTAGAGCTATAGCATCGCACAAAGCATTACTATGGTGCTACATTGGCCACAGATTGAAATATTCACAAAGAAAGGAAAGGGAAATGCTATGTTTATGTAACTGGTCATAATTGTGAGGTGGACTTATATTTTTATCTAGAGCTCATATGATTTATATAGTCTCTGCCACTGAAAGAGGTAGAGGAGGAGTGTATATAATGTTTTTCCATTCATGTAAAGATGAAGATTTGTTTGTTCAGGGTAACCTTACAAAAATCATGGGGTTGTTTTGAGTTGATTTTATAACTTTTCTCTTGGGAGCCACTTAATTGATTCAATGAAAGGTTTTAATTATTGTAAAAGAGAAAGTGTTTTTTAAAAACTCAGGTAAGGTTTGATCAATCCAGTATGTTAAATTATATCCCACTGTCGGGAAAGAAACGTTTCGTGGGTGCAATATGTGTAGATTCACTTCTCCAGGGGTTTCCTCGAGAATAAAATCAGCTGGAGGTCTGTCATAACCTCATGCAAGAGAGCGTTCGGTGCTTTGTGGGCGACTCTGAACCGCAAACATGAATCATAAAGAGCATTTTCAACTCGCTCATAGCACTAGTCCAGTATTAGACCTGTTTCTGTGTAATATACTGTATTTACATTGTTTAAATTCTCATGATTATGTTGTGTTGGTAATGCATAGTAACTACACCCTGTTTATTCCTCCGAGAGGGAGAACAGGAACACTAGGGTTAGAGTTTTACCGTCAGGTGTTGCGCACCGTTTGAAAAGGTCTGAACACAGTGTTGTGAACGCTTGGTTGTTTGCTCTCTTGTAAACACACTACTCAGTGGCTCATGATTCAATCATCAATGGTTTGTGACACAATGGCTGACAAATGAAATGCTTGCACTATGTTGTTCCACCAGCCATGATTATGTTATTTAATCTTTGATCATTCAGGTTAAATGTTACTTTGATGTGTTTTTCTTTGATTTTTAAGACATCAGGTGTCCAATTACATCAGCTTTTTTTTTTTTTAAAGAACATAAGGAATGTTGACATGGCAAACTTTATTTTTATGAAATATATATAGTTGCATTTCAGAAATTAATAAAAGTTGGATTTGTATTTTATTCAAATGCATCCTTCTATTATTTACCATAAAAATGAAGTTATTTTGTGAAATTCAGAGTACTAGGACTTATCCACTTAATGAGGTTCTCCTGCATCTGCAAGGAATGGCTTTCATCTGAAAGTGCGGTTCCTCTCAAGGGTTTTTGGCACTGGGGTTTTCCTGTTAAGCTCACTCCTTAACAATGTTGGGTTTGAAGTCATGCTGGACAGCTTTTTTGAGCTCCTCTGCGTACATTTCATACCTCCCAGTCATCTACAGAGAGATTCACACATGTAAATGGCAGATGAACTTTATTCACTATCTAACCTTCTGGTGATATCATCTTAAAGAAATGTGTAGTGAGACTGGTTTTCTTTCTTTCTTTTTTTATCACACCTTGAAATTCCATTTGTCTGCAACTTGGCGATTTAGGTTCAGGTCCATCTCCGTGACCAGCAGGCCATCACGGGTTCTGGATAATCCTGGGGATCTGCTGCCGTCAGGTGCAGCTACATAGCTGGAGCCATAAAAGTAGCCAAAGTCATGGTGCGCTATGGGTCAGACAAACCACAAATCATATAATAAATGCACACTAACATTTAAAAGTTTGTGGAATATTTTTTTTGAAGCTATGCTTGCCAAGGCTGCATTAATTTGATCAAAACTATGCTAAAAACTATTGTGAAATATTATTACAATTAAATTATACATAGCTGATCTGATGCGTAAGAAACATTATCTATGTTGAAAACAGTAGTATTTTTGTGGAATCCACAATACTTTTTTCCAGAATACACTATAAATGTATTTAAGGTCATGTTTAATAAATTTAATATTTCTTTAAAAAAATATTACTGACCACAATTTTTTTTTAAATGACCATTTATTAATTACAAATCGACATTTGGTGTCAAATTATCCATCCTGGCATAACTCATTTGGTTGGTTTTAACATTTTACTGTCCATGTAAACCTCATAGAAAATGAACTGTTAAATGAAACCTCATATAATATCTAGTTGCATCACCTGAGGCTCATTTTCAACATTTTTCAAAGATTAAACACCTCATTTCATTGATAATTTGTTCCTTCTTTAAAAAAAAAAAAAAAAAAAAAAGGTTTAGACATATTTTGTACCCTCACGGACAAACAAACGCCCCTCATATATGTCCGTGTGACCCTGGTCATGTTACACAGGCTTCACATGTAAAACAGCAAAGGGGGGATTTTGTGCTCGGGTTGAAGGCTTATGCAACAGTAATGAGGGCTGAAAGCGAGAACAGAGCCTGACAAACCTGGGCTTTAGGAACACGACACCTTTGAACAAGCTCCCTTGTCCTCGGCCCGCCACCGACACAGATACTAGATTGACAGATACGCTGACACAGAGACGCTAAGCTCTGGGAAAGAGACAGGTGGACTCAAATATGTATACAGATGGGAATGATCTAGGGTTTGACCCATATTTAATTTTCAGGCAGAGAGTGCCATCTGCTGTATGGATGACTTACCAGAAACGTCTACATTACGCTCAGACTTAATGCACGTTAGATTCATTTCAAATGAAATGTGTAATGTTCTAGGATATTCATATTAATGATCATCTTAATATGCAATCTATAAGTAGTTTTAAACACTGGCACAACCAATGGCATGGGTTTGGGGATGTGGTCTGTTTGCTTGACTAATGTACACTTTTTAATGTACTTTTAAATGTATTACATACAAAAATGTAATTTACTCCTGTGATGACAAAGCTGAATTTTGAACTTTAGTCTTCAATGTCACGCGATCGTTCATTATTATTCTATAATGCTGATTTTGCCACTCAAGAATTTTTATTATCATCAATGTTAACTGCTGTAAGAAGCTGTAATATGTTTATTTTCTGGATTCCTGGATGAATGGAAATCAATTATTTGAAATAGAAATCTTTTTGTAATATTATAAATATCTTCACTGTTAGTTTTGATCAATTTAATGCATCATTATTTGTTTTTTCAATCTTACTGATCCCAAACATGTAAATAATTAAACCAAATTCTTTGGTGCAGCTCGCAAGCCTCACATGCAAAAGAAAACAAGTTTACATACATGCACGTTAACAATAAATAGATAAATACCTTTCTTTCCATCTGCAGATGTGAATTCATTCATGAAATGCTCCTGGAAAAAGATAGATCTATATCAAGACTCAATAATACCAAGAAACCAGCAGTAGAGGGCAGAAGAAAACACATATCTGAACCTCCAATGCTTTCATATGTGAGACTGCATAACAGACTGTCCAAATAACTCCCATTTAAGCTAATTTGAAGATAATTGGTTTACTGTATCTATCTCTGAGAATAAAAGTCATCCCTCTAAGACATTATAACCACTAACAGAGACCAGACTCCACAGAGCTACAAAAGAAAAGCAAGTGCTCAAACATCTGTGTAGCATTATTTGCAGTTTGGCTTTAATCCTGTTTAAACTATTAGCATGTGCTTATCTAATCATATTAGTTCATATATATATATATATATATATATATATATATGTATATATATATAGTTTACTTCAGTTGTGGTTGTGATAGTATCACAGTATAAACAGTGCACAGTTAGGGCAAGCAGGACATTTCCTCAGAATCTCTGTTTTAGACTCAGGAAATTTGTTATTGGACAACAGGTGGCACATACCGTTCCCACGCGGTTGATGGCACAGGTGAAGCAATGGTTTGCGATAGCAGCATTTCTGGCCTCAATCGGCCACATTGGTTCACTGTAACATAAAACCAGCATCAGCATGATGAAATACAGGCTTGGTGTTATTAACATAAGAAACATGATACCTGAGAAGTCCAACTGTAGCTGAAGGGTTAAAGATGATCTCAGCCCCCTGTATGCTGTACATTAACCAGTTGAGAGGATGGTGTCGGCCGTAGCAGATGTTAATAGCAATCTTTCCAAACTGTGTCTGGAACACAGTGTGGCCGGTGTTCCCTTCCATGTAATATGTTGACTAGACAAGGATGCAGTGCAAGTTTGAATCAGGTCTGAGTTCAATTTAAAACAAATCCATCAAGGGGTTTTAACTTTTAAAACATCTCTTATGTTATCCAGAACTAACGGTTTGATGATATTAAACATCTTAATGATGCATTTGTGCAGCTATTCGCTTTACAAGACAATAATTGATGGCCTGGAGTTGTGTGGGTTATTATGATGTCTGGACTCTCATTCTGACGGCACCCATTCACTGCAGAGGATCCATTGGTGAGCAAGTGATGTAATGATAAATTCCTCTAAATCAAATCTGTTCCAATAATGAAGAAACAAACCTTTTTAAGCCACTCTTCTTTTTTGAGTGAACTATTCCTTCTACCTATCTGCTACTATTCTCGTTGGAGTGCACAGATCACAAATCTATGCACCACATGGGATACAACATTATCAACAGAAATGTTTAATTTATGTTATCATGAATTAAACAACACTAACAAGACCACCATCATAAATTATGGGCAAGGCATAGTGGTTTGGACATAACGTCCCCAAGTCTAAAGACCTTTCCACTATAGTGGACAACATGCATCAAAAGGTCCCACATGTACCCCATATTTACTGTATAAACAGATCTAAATGTGATCATTTATTAAGCAGAGATGCGAATAATGTGGATTCACAAGCGGGCACAGATAATTGAGTGGTGTGTGTGTCACAAATGTTTTATTCTTTTGTTTATACAACAGTTCCAGAACTTGTTTTTGATCGGCCAAGCAGTAATCAAAGTGCTGATGTAATCAGATTGTGATTGATATATCGCTGATATAATTAGTCTGAGCTTTAGTGGTGGGGATATTTCTCATTTACTGAACTATATTTACAAAAGCATTATCAGCAGGAATATCTACAGCACATTAGTCTTAAACTACACACGACTGACTATAGGTTTAAAATAATCATTTATCAGGAAATGACTTGTGCAAAACCATTTTAATTTACAATTGAGGTTAAGTAGACCATATATATATTCTAATTAAAACTCATTGAAGTAAGTCGATTAGTCTGGGAAAATGTTTGTCTCTTAAAAATACTGGTGATATATGAACGCCTATAGCCTTGTGGACAGTGTGCCGACATTCAGCGCCATTGCACTTTGAGCATCGTGAGTTTGAGTCCCGGCTAGCAGACCTTTCCCAATCCTTGATCTCTCTACTGCTTCACTTCCTGTTAGTTGTGATCTATCCTATCTAATAAAGGCGAAAATGGCAAAAAAAATTACTCTTAAAAAAAATATATATATTTTTGTGATATTTTTGTTTTTTTGTGTGTATATCCGTGCTGGCAAACGAGTAATCACCAAGCGCGGAGGCAGGAGGTGGCCGGGGGGGGCCGTGGTATTTTTTGTTTGGTTGTTTTTTTTCTTTATGCTAATGTTTTTGTAAATAAACTCAGCATTGTTTTTGCAAATAAAACATTTGAATTCCTTAATTTATTATTTCAACTTTATGAGTACCGTGTGTGTGTGTGTGTGTGTGTGTGAGGACCCCCTGAAATAGCAGTGGCCACCCCCTGTAAAAAATTGTAGCTCCGCCACTGGTAATCACATCCAAAATAAACGTTTTTCTTTACATAATATTGTATGTACTGTGTATATTTATTAAGTATATATAAATACAAACACATACATGTATATATTTAATGAAAATATGTTATGTTTATTTATTAAATATATTTTGATATATCAAATATAAGAAAATAAATATATGCATTTACATGTAAATACTTTCAAAATACACTCTGTACATGCGTGTTTTAATATAAACATAATAAATAAACAGCATAAACATATTAATAAAAATATTATGTAAAGAAAAATTAATCGTTTAAATTCATCTAAATTAAAGATTAATCGTTTGACAGCACTAGTATAAATTCATTTATTTTAACATGGTGAATAAGCAAAGTAATGGCTTCTCCAGAACAATATTCACAAAATCTGTGTTATAAGAGTGGAAAGGTGGTATAGATTAACACCAAATAATGAGAAGAAAAATAAGAGAAGATAAGAGAAAAGCGTGTGTTTTAGCATCAGTGTATGTGGTATCTGTGATTTCACTTTTGGAAAGATTAGGAAATAGTATACAGTATGTTGAATTTGAATGTGGCCACAGTTTGTGATGTTAGGTTAATTTCATGCAATTGATGCAGCATGGAAATTCATGCAGAGCTAAGCTGGATTCTCAGAAGAGTTTCTGTGTAAGTCTTTTCCAACACTGATGTTTATCAGCATAGATGGCAGCAGAACTATCTGTAATTTTACTGAAAATAGGAGAATTGAGCCATCTCTGCCATCTGGTTCCTGAAGGCACACTCATGCTTGTCTTCCAGGAAAAGAGAGCGGGCATATTTCCTGAATTGAGCATTATCACAGTGTGGAATGGATCAAAGGCACAACATGAAGCTGATAAACAGCACAGCTGGGGAGAAATCAGCCATTCTCAACCACTTAAAGTGCCCACAGATCATGTAATACAGATACACACACACAAATTCGTTTAACCTGAAAATTTGTGAAAAATGCCCCCCAACATGCTGGAACAAATCTCTGATGACAAGAATTTCTATAGTGGCTGCACTGAACAACTTTTCAGTTATCCAATAAGATATAGAAATGCTCATATGTTATCAGCCAAATACTAATAACTATGTGTACAGAAGGGTACAAAAATTGGGATTTTTTGGTCATTTAAACTTAAACTTAAGGTTTTATGATTCGGAAAAACATAAAACCTACATCACTACAACCTAAAATAAATAATTTCATAAATTCATAATTGAAATGATAGATATTTCAGATTCTACACTACTTCTGTGTCACTATGCAAATAATGAACTTATACAGATGGTGAGGCATTTTATTTCCACTGGAGCATAAGATCAAGAATGCTGGGAAACACAGTATTCAGGTTTTACACAAACTTGAGTGCTGTTGTCATTCAAGCAAAACTACATTTTTATATTCATGGTCATTTTTGTATAATAAACTAGAGGTCTAAAGGTTGGAATCATTTTAAAATAATATTTTTGTATTTTGATTGTGCTAACTAAGGCTGCATTTATTTGATTTAAAAAAAATTATAAAAAAATATATATATTTTTTCTATGTGAAAATAATTTTAAAAGTAATTTAATACAGAACATAATATTAAATCGTATGTTTGTTTTTTAATTCCTACAAATGCAAAAGCTTTTTTCACTAACGATCTTAAACTTTTAGACAGCACAGTGTATTACTATTTAAGTTACAGCTTAATTAACTTATGTCAGTGTAATGTAAAGAAGGGATGACAGACTATTAATCCGAATATAGTGTGTCGCTGTATCTGTGTTCTTTCACACTGACAGCTGTTTGACTGTTATGCAGAAGGTGACACCGACCTCGTTGAAGTCTCCCACACGGGGAATGTGATTCTTCCGTGATTTGCCCAGAACATTGCCATTATTGGACACCACCACTGCAGTGTTCCACAACGTTCCCCCGTGGATCTCATCTCTCTCCAAAATGGGAGACACCACCACCATGTTGTATTTTTTGGCCAGCTACAAAATGAAAATCAAGCACATGTGGTATCAGCATTAGAGGTGATGACTGCAGAAAGAGGAACATAGCAGAAGACCCACATTTTATTTTTAACCTAAGCTAACTTATTAACCCACACAGTGATGAGGGTCTAATTTCCTGTTTTACATATTTTTATTTTGCATGCTGTTTGCACATTATGAGTCTGATTTGCTGGATGAAATGTTTCCTAATATATTAATAAGCTATGAGTTTTGAAAACAAATATTAATAAAATGTCAAAAGTATGCCTAACTAGTTTTCTTACTCAGAATTATTTTCTTCAATAAAGCTTATTACACTTCATTATGATATCAGGAAAGTTGTACAGCCATGATTTTTATTTGATGCTTCAAAAAATTAAAATAAAAATGCTCCTCTGTAGAAATAGTTTTGCTATTTATTTAAATTTAATTTTCTTAAAATAATATATTACTTGTTTATATATGTTGTTATTTAAAATTATAATATAATTCTATGATACCAGAAGATTTGCACCACTCTAACATTTTATTTCTCCAAAAATATTAAAATTAAAACTGTTAAATTAATTTTGATCAGTCGCATCAAAAATAAAGTTGTTTTTTTATGCATAAAATGTGTGTTCTGTCTATATTTAATATGTGGATATAAATACACACACATACAGTATATATTTAGAAAATATTTACATATATATTTACATTCATATAATTTATATTATAAATACATATTTAAAATATCTAAATAATTGCTGAAATATATACACATGCACATGTTTGTATTTATATTGTATATACATATTTATGCAGTACACATACATATATTATGTAAACAAAAGCTTTTATTTTGGATGTGATTAATCGCAATTTTACAACACTAAATAGAATTTTTATTTAGAAATTAAAAACTATCATCACAGAAGCGTTATATTCAAATCATTTTATATTTTGTATAATCTCTAGCTGTTTTGAAGAATAAGTTTGAGATAGAGATAGAGATATATATATATATATATATATAAAAGATTAACCAT
>JAUMHP010000055.1:9978437-9994570 GCA_032361065.1 Enteromius trimaculatus | reverse complement strand
ACATAATTTGACAATTAATTTTGTGACATTATAGGGGAAGCTGAGCTTCCCTTGCAGTCTTAAAGAAATCGCCACTGCTCTGTACCCAGGTTTCTATATCTGTATATCATATGTGGAGATTGATTCAAAAGAACGATAAAGCTACACTAAAACAGGCTACTCTAGAAATCTCTTGAGATGCACTTGTGCACCCTTTAACCTGGAATCTTTCGGGACTTGGGGAACAGGCTGGGAAAGATGCAATGTTAGAATTCATAAGAGCCTTCAGCGTGTGATCGAGCACAGCGGCCCAAAAGAAGGACTCTCCCGGGATGACCTCTTCATGTCTCCATGTCTGGAGACAGCTTCTTTGGAAGGAAAATTGTAAATCACTTTATAGCCTGCACTTAAGCTATATCACACTTGGCCAAGTTGTTAACTGATAGTTTTTATATTAAATATTTAAGCAATATTATGAGAAATATGATTTAATTTTGATGATAAAGTTTTGAGTAGCTTGCATCATCAAAATAGTCGCTGTAATTGTAATGTAATTGTATCCTGTATAAAAATCCCCACAATGCACAGAGCGACCAGAATTGACAGTTTAACAAGGAAAAATTGAAGATATAGTTAAATAAATAGTAGGTTCTGTTCTAGCTGCTGGTATTTTTAATGATAATACTTGTTTGGTGAGAGAAAATATGATTAGGCCGCAATAGGATATTACAGTAACATCTTCATTTATAACACAAACTCTGTTTACTACATTATCTTTACAGACCTCTTATAATCAGGCATCTGTATGAGCTCAAACAGGTTATTTGATGACAGCCCTTCATTTGCAGCTGAGTTATGGCAATTTATTGATGTGGTAGAGGAAAATGTGTCCACGTTGCTGTTTCTGATCTGATCTCATACAGATGATGGTTGATATGAAATTCCTTTTGTGCCAGAGCATTACAATATCTTATTATTGCAAAAGAGTGTTGCTTAATTTAGATAATCTGTTAATCTTGTGAGATTTGCTAATTTTGCAACCGTTTAAATACATTATGAAAAGTCGCAGTTAATACGGCCAACCTAACCATTTTAAGTGAAGAGACATTCTGTGTATTTAAAATTAGATACTTTTCTGCTAGACTGCATTTCTATGGGATATATAACTTATCTAATAGTTCTCAAAAGCATGGGATGTGTGAAAATAATGGGATTTAAAACTGCATCCTGTTTGCATGCCGGATGTAGAATTGTAATTCAAATGCAGATTTATAAAAAGCAGAATTAAAATGGAAGTGCAGTGCAGAAAACATTTCCTAATTTAGTAGAAATTAGTAACATACATAATACACACTGCTCTAAATTTGATCAGTAACGTTTAACTTATGGATCATGGGGGAAAAACATTTGATAACTCCAACTTAATATATAAATATACCATAATCAGCAGATTCAAATGTTTCCATATTTAATGTATAATCTTGGAGATTTTGTGGGTCTGTATAATGTTAACTCTTGAGTGTATTGAATTTAGTGAAGAGAAATATCTTTAAATAGTTTTACTGTTCTAATTTTTTTAAATACTCGAATTAATTAATCTGAGAATATTAAAATAAAAATTCAGTTCAACATCTTGAAACCAATCTCAACTCATTAGAATATAGCATTTAAAATAACCTTCTTATAAAACAACTGATATTAATTTTTGATGCTCTTTAATGTTTACATTAACATTACAGTCATTACAACATCGAACATACTCAGTCCTGAGCTGCTACTGGTCCACAATAATGCCACGTCCTTAAAAAAGCAAAAATATGTCCTTTGTATTTCATATTTTAGCCCATAATTTTTTCGAAGCAGCAAATAAATAATTCGAATCCATCATTCAGAGTGTATTAATTGTCAGGAAACCTGTTCAACACCGTGGCCTGTGTGTAGGTGCAGAGCTGATTTAACATGAAGTGGTGAGGATGGATCTTTCCCATCTGTAATGTCAAATATAGCATGCTTCCTGCACGCAATGTCCTCATTATTCCCAGTAAGCGGCGACTCTGGGTGCCTCGGTCCCGGATGTCTGTGAGAATTAGTGAGTTCCATAGACTGGCTGTCTAATACAGAGCTTTCTGTAGTAACAGGTCTATGCGTGTGGCCGGGTTCTGCACTTTCACAGCTGCTGGTGGTGCTGCTCTGCTCGGTGTAGAGGTCTCGCACCAGGCCATTGACTTTAATCCGGAGGGAATCCGCCACACTCGTTCGGGCTGAGGTACGGGTGCTCCTGGTGCAAGAGAGAGGCTCTTGTCTACCCAAGATGTGATAGCGCACGATCTTCCGAAAAGTGTATCTGAATTCACGTATGCGGTAGGCGTAAATGAACGGGTTCACGACTGAGTTTGCATGCGAGAGAATTATAGCCAGGTACATGATAAGAACCGGCGGTCGTGCACATTTCGGACAAAACAGAGTGAAACAGTTGATGATGTGCAGTGGCAACCAGCAAACCGCGAACAGGCCGACGATAATCGCCAGAGATTTCGCAGCCTGGACCTCTTTCTGCAGGGTGGAGCGGGACTTGAGCTCGCAGGGTACGGCTTTGGACTCGATGCATTTGAGCTGGTGGCGCGCGGCCATGAAGATCCGCAGGTAAATGGCCAGCATGAGGAGCAAAGGCAGCAGCACGCAGGCGAAGAAGTTGAAGTAAACCATATAGTCCATGACCACCACCTCCTCGAACAAACACTTCATCATACCGGGTGGACAGGTGCTGTTGAGGGCCTCTTCTGAGCGGGCTTTGTGCCAGCCTAACATGGGTGTTAGACCGATGATAACCGACAGAACCCAGCAGATCGCTATGATGCCTCTGGCACGCTGCCCGGTCACTAGGCTGTTGTATCTGGAAGAGAGAGAGACAATCATGTTTTTAGAATTCCCCGGCCATAAGTGTTTGTTCCAGTTTGTCTAGACTGCACATCTAAAAGGTCCAAAGTACTAACAAAAGTAAGAAAATGACAGCATGGCTATAAAACTAGACTTTATCACTTTAAAACTAGGCTCAAGTCATGCTGGAATTATGTTATTATGAGTTTCCAAAATTAATGATCTTTTGCGGCTGTCAAACTGTATCTTAATTTCTCACACCTGCCATGTTATTGAATGTAATTGTGACTAGCTCTTATAATTTACTTTTTATATCTCACAGCTGCCATTTTATGTCTTGAAATTGCAACTAGTTCTTATGACCGGGACTCTTTATATCTCAGAATTATGAATTTATACAACTTTATATATCTCACAATGTAACAATCTCTGTATTGGTGTGTTATTTTACCCAATTGCAATTTTATTCTATGAAAATGCAACTAGTTCTAACAAACGTCTTTATATACAATTATAATTTGTGATTGTGATTAATTGCATCCAAAATAAAAGTTATGTGTATGTTTATTACGTATATATAAAGACACACACACATACAGTATATATTTTGAAAATATTCACATGTATTGACATGCATATATTTATATTGATTTAAATTAGATATAAATATATTAAGTATACGAACATAACCTTTTTCTAAAATATATACACAATAAATACACACAGTACACACACATATACCATGTAAACAAAACATGTTTTGGATTCAATTAATCACGATTAATCACTTGACAGCACTAATTATTTTCTTTCTTGCAATTTATTTGCAACTAGTTTTCACGTTTCGACTTTTTTTTTTTTTTTAAATCTTACAATATATATTTATCAATAAATAAATAAATAAAATCATAAATTTCTTATAATTACTTAAGTCTTAAATGGTGTTCCATTTACTTGACCACTATGATGGCATATAAAAACAGGTTTCTTTATTTCTTTCACAAATACTTTCTTATCACTGAAAATAATACTAACGTAACTAAATACTCGTATGTAAAATCTCATAACTATGGTCATTGGATACAATGTGAACGTTAGAACAACCCTGATGCAACCACAGTGCTAATGATCCTAGCATCCATTCACAGTATTTCCAGCAAATTCTCCCATTGGAGCAATTAAGAAGAAAGAATGTGCTCAGAAATGTCAGAGATTGGAACAGAAATCTATTTTGAGCGTCTCTTTTTGGGCCAGTGTGGGAGAACAGCTGAGTTCCTTGGCCTCTATTCATCTCATTCTCCAGATGTGGAAGCCACACAGAGAAAACATCCCCGTCCCCCACCCAAAACCTGCTGACAGGAACACACATCTATCACACATCTCACTGAAACCAGCTCAACTGACCGCTCCAGAACACAAGAGATACTATCCCAACATTACTTCAATCAATCTCCATTATCATGTTAGCTGCTCATTCAGAACAGTGCTAACTGGCTCATTACGAAGTGCAAAGAGTTTATGGAACAAAACCGGTATCTGACAAAAGACTCATAACTGACAAAAGAGATAAGTGGACGCTTGCTAAGGAAATCTGTGCAAACTATTAGCAAAACATTCCAGACTAAATCAGATTTATGAGAGGTTATGCTTAAAGACAGCCTCAAAATCAAAAGTTTAGCCCCTTGCTATGTTCTTAAATCATATTCACCAATAAATAGTCAAGAATCTTGTTGGAAAGACAGAGTGTGTTCCATTAAAATGGCATGGTTTATCACAACAAATGGGAACAGTGCCATGTGTGATTAATTCTTAAAAAGATCAGCAAAAATGTCCAGGCTGGTTTCCTTGTAATTTTTGTTAAGCCAACCTAACTTAATTCGTTGGTCTAACAAGGCTTCCCAGCCTGGTCCTTTTTGGGGTTTTAATTTTTCAATGTATTTTTTCAATGTAAATCAGAATAGATCTCCAAACTGGTCCAGGCTGGTTTCTTTACTGAAAAAAAAAACATCTTAAGCCAGTCTAAGTTAATTTGCTGGACTTTCGAAGTGAGAGGGGTTTTGGTCACTTTTCAGCTAGGCCTGGAGGACCAGCTTAAACCATTAGATTAGATTTTAATTGTGCTGGTCACACTTATGCTAAATTATGCTGGTCTAGCTGACTTAATATTTCATAAAAAGTTCAACCAGAAAACAGACGGCTAGTTAAGCTAGTTAAGGAGTTTGGTGGGGACTTTAGCATCCAAATCATAAGTTAGAAAAAGTAGAAGCAGTCAAAACGGTTTCTCTTTAAGGCCAAAACTAAAAGAGGTGAAGCATTATTCTACAAAATGTAATAATAAACTTACAAAACATGCTTTTAACAATCAGAGAAACAAATTTGATCAACGTGCAAGGATACATTTTCTGTCAGCAACACCCTGCACTCACCTTAGCGGGAGCTTGATGGCAATGTAGCGGTCAATGGCAATGGCCAGAAGACTAAATATGGAGCTCTGGGTCAGCACCAGGACAAAGCAGGCGATGAACAGACAACCGTAGAAATTGGCACAGAAACCAGTGCTGATCACGATGGAGAAGGGAATGGCCAGCACACCCACTGCGATGTCTGCCACGGCCAACGAAACAACAAAGAAGTTGGTGATGCTCTGGAGGTTGCTGTTGAGGCCCACTGCCCAGCAGACCAGCACGTTGCCCAGGACCGAGAGCAGGGCAATCAGCAGCTCCAGAATCATGTACAACACGTCGAAGACATTGTTCAGCATGGTGAGGTTGCTGCGGAGAAAGGACGATGCCTCGCCTCAATGTCCATAGCTGCAGCTCCACGCAACAGCCACCTCACGAGGTCGAGCTTCACCCTTACCAGAAGACCAAGAATCAAGCGTTACCTTGTTAAAAACCTTGCAGGTTGTTGAAAAACAAAAACTTGTATCTTAAAAAGTATCTACAGACAGACGTATTAAGAGAGATTCGGAATGAAATAAAATTAATGAACATTTTTAAAATCCATTATGATCCCATGTGATGCTGTTAGATGTGATGTCCAGTCTTCATTCCATTCCATAACATTTAATATTCCACTGCATTCCCTGGAGAAAAAAAAGAAAGGAAATGATGTTATCGACTGGGAAGCAAGCATGTGAAGAGACTTCATAAAAACAGATCGTTTGGGTGTAGAAAGCGTTTTCACTTTTGACTTCATAATTACAAAGAAACGGCAAGAAAATATTTTTGCAGTTCAACCTATATATACAACAATTATTTTACTTTTACAGTATATACAAAAATAGTATACTTCATATTGGCACTTAGATTTACTGCTTTTTTTTATAGCAACAGTATTTATCTGTACTTTTGTGCTTTTTTTTTATTATCATTCTATTTTAAAGGTGTATTACTGCATTCTGACAAAGAGTTATGTAAAAAAAAAAAAAAAAAAAAAGATTCATGTATAATTACAGTAATAACCTGTAATTACAGAACAAGAAATTACAGGGTTTTTAAAGTTTGTCAATTTTTTTTTCAGACAATTTTTTTTCTTTTTTAACAGATATTTTCTGGCAGATATTTCCCCTGCTGCCAGAAAATTAGCGTTTTTTTTTGTTTTGTTTGTTTTTTACAGTGTAGCATGTTCAATTAAACAAAGCAGATAGACTTACATTACATTTTCTTAACCTTTTCAAAGATTCTGTTATATTTCTAACTAAAAAAAAATGCATCATGCTCTAATCGTAAAGCATTTCATGAGTGATGACAGTCCTGTTAGACCTGAGGAAAGAAAGAGATTAGTCAACCATTTTAAGAGTTATTGTTGACACTGACAACAATATGGGCTTTTAAGTAAACAATACAGAGTGCACAGAACACAATGTGTATCATAACAGCAGAATATTGAGCTTCTCCAGATGCAAAGCCCTTTCTTGTAAACAAATGTAAAGCTAATACTACATTTACCAGACACACCAGTAGTGATGGCCAAAAGCTCTTTCCTTTTGTTATAATGTTTATGGGAAGTTATTCTGAAGCCCTTGAGTGAAACCCTGGAGTGTTCCCACACTGAGACGCTCACTGAGGTTATCCACCTCTGGAAGACATGAGAAAACAGCTGTTCTGCTACTTTATTTATTTTTCCCCAAATGTATATTTTCCCATTACAACTCAAAAGAACAAAAACCTTTAAACCTGTAAGTGTTATTATTAATAACATTTTTAATTAAAACTGCTATATTACATATTGTTAAATATTTAAAGGTGGTACGAGGTATAGGGAAGGGGTATGTCAAATGTTGTATTTTTATTTATTTTTCATGGGGGACAAAATAATCGTATTTGATTTAATCTTTTAATTACTGTTTGTGAACTTTTAGGAGTACATTGTTATACAGATTAGTTCAAAGCTGATATACATGGACTAAAAGCCACATGGGGTCTTTAAAACGCATCATAGTGTTTGCAACACAATGTCTCCTGTGTTCAATCACAGTTTAATTTCTTAAAACAAGATTCTACCTGGAAAGAAAAGAACAAAAATTAAAATAATGTGAATAGGTGAAGTAAATAAGAAACGAACGTGGGGGAGGTGATAATGATTGTAGCAAACAGGTGAGAAAACATAATAGACTAGAAGATCCTGACACCCGGCTTTACAGCCATTGATATGGATCTGTGAGAATTTAGGGGATGACAATGGGACAACAGAGAAACGGGTCTCCACAACACTGGTTGAACCCTTTGATCAGTTTCCCAAAGTACTCTTCTAGTTTCAGTGCTTTGTGATTACAAGAAGACAATGTTTAAGCTACTAGACAGATTGTGACAACCTGTGCCAACACCAGACTCAACAGTGGACCCTTGTGGATGGATGATGGAAAACATCATACGTTCATCCATCATTTAGCACAGTCTCAAACTATATCTGGCTCAGAATCCGGTTCATTCCTCATACCGCTGACATCCATAACTAAATCAAACCCAAAATATCATGGTTTGATAGCAAACCAATTCAAACACTGCATATGAAACTGCAGGGTCGGCTCAGAACAAACAGATGTACTTCAGCTGTGTGTGAATGATGGTTTTATAGTCGTTTTACTCTCCTTTTACCTTGGCTGATTGATAGGCTCATAAAATGAAAAATGATAATAAAATGCTTCATTTTTCAGCTGAAAATCTGTTTTGATTCTTACATTCTGTGATTTATTTGCTGTTATGAAGTTAAGGGGCGCAATGCAGCTCAAGACAGACATAGAAAATACAAAAAATAAAATAAAAATTAAAGCTACACTTTTTTCCCTCTCCAATATAAGCAAGAATTGTAAACCCCTATATGTCACAAGTAAAAAAAATAAAAAAATTAACAGGCTGAACCACTGACAAATTCATAAAACTACACAGGCATCTCCCAAAAAAACAAAAGAAAAAAAAAGCTGTAAAGAGACTTTCGAACACAAGATAATTTATAAAGACGCACACATCTATGGCAAGCTTGGAAAATATTTAACATTAACATTGTTCAGATTTTAACAAATAACTATACCAATAATAGCATCTATTGCTGGTTTACTAGTACTTATGTATTTCATACTACTACCTACTTATCAGACCGGAATACCAACTGATATCAGTTATATAAACTGTCTAAAAAAAGTTTTAACGATATAGAGTGCTGAATCAACACAAAATCTTGGGCAATTTTGCCATGTACGTCAGGAAACAGTATGATGTGGAGTGTTCAAATTACATTAAGAAGTGGAATACATACACAGAAATATCTAGTCCAATAGGGCCGGTTTCCCAGAGAGGAATTAGATTAAGCCAGGACTAGACCTTTGCTAATTTAGGACATTTAAGAATTTTTAGAAACATGTCTTACAAAAATGTATTATCTGTGAGCATTTTAAGACCAAACAATGACAATGATGTATTTTAAGATATCTCCGTGCAAGCTTTTTCCAGTTTAGACAACTCTTAACTTTAATCTAGGACTAGTCTTAAACCCTGTTCGGGAAACTGCCCCATAGTGTCTAACAGGTTATAAAACTGGAATAGATTCAAGTAACCAGAAATAAAATATAGGTAGTGTATGTATAAATAAACAACTAGTTAAATATATCAGTCACTACTGAAATAATTATTAGCAACTTAAGTATAGTTACTAGCGGTGAAATTTCAAAAGAGGCAATTAGCCTAAAAAAAAAGGAATCCTAGTTAGAAAAAGATGTATAGGCTAACATAACATAAACGGTGTTTTAATTGTTAAATTAGCTTGCCATACACGGTAGTTTCCCTGCAGTGTATGGCACTGCTATAGTTTGAGCGGAAAACATCAATTTAATACAATATATAACCTATTAATATTGTTATTTCTCATTTAAAGGATGTTTTTAACACATCTGCATTTGGGCTCGTTCTTGTACTTGTTTTGAGGCTAACATATTTTGATGCTTGTAGAACCGGACACAGCATGCGTTTTAACTTTTATAAAACAACTGAACCAAAAGTACTCGCTTTAATATTAAAAACTAACGTGCACAAATTGTTTAATTCAAGTGGAATAAAACAAACTCAAATTAGTCGTAACCCCGCGGGCTCATATTTAAATAATTACTTGTTGGTTTCAACTTACCATCAGAGAAGACAACCCCAGGAATGACTGAATAAGAAAAACTAAATAGGCTGGGAATCCCATGAACAAAGATGAAAAGGCAACCCCTCGGAAAAAGAAATACAAGGAGTTGGGAGTCCTCAGAGGTTCGTGATCCTTCGGCGCGTTCAGCGGCAGCTGTGTGATTGGGTCGCAGTCGAAGTCGCGCGCACTCTGATATCAGCACTGAGAACTGACAGACTACAGGACCCTTGCGAGAGCCAGTGATAGACCAATCCAGAGCCAGGGGCCAGCATTTCCACACTGGACGACTGTTACTGATACCGCTTCTTCCTGTGATCAAGTATCAGTGAAACAACTCCGCTGCGACTGCTAGGGCTCCTCTGTGATTAAACTGAAAGCAAACTTACAATAATTTAGTAGGCTATATAAATAAATAAAGCTGCATTCAAACTAGCTTCCTAAATAATTTTGTATATTTTTTATATATATTGTAAGATTTACCAATAATTTAAATGGAAAACTTCTCTAAAGTGTTCATTGATCACTCAGGTAATTTTATATTGACAAATTTAATTTAATTTTCTTTCCTTTCCAAGACCTGCCTTCAGGACAACTTGACAGCAAGTCCCACAGTTAAGCCAGACTTATTTAGGTCAATCTGGGTTCCATTGACATGTGTGACTTAAAAAAAGTAAATTAAAAAAAATCAATCGTGGTACAGACAATAGGGCTCTGTGCAGGAAAGCAGGCCAATCAACTGATCTCATTCAAGACAAAATGCATTTTTTTTTTACTCAATGTAATAACCGACGTCACATCTAATCTTAGAAATGTACTAATCATGCTGCACAACACCCATCACAACAATAAAGAACAAGAGCTAAACCTATAAACACCCACCGTCTACTTTCCTCAGACCTTGCTGGTTTTAAATGACCTGTTAAATGTGTTCGGGACAAAGATTAGAAAAGCCTTCCAGCCAAATGGGAGGGCAACCACGATGCATTACATTACTTGAATTTCCAGTCCGGAAAGGGGCTGGGAATGAATTAAAACCTAATTTTTGTTATTTCTATGTAATACAAGTTGTTCATTGATTCATAGACCAATTAATCGATCTTTAAAAAATTAAAGGATTTCACAAAGAACACAAAGAAAACGGATTCACTTCGGAGTAACAGCATATTGATTGCTCTTCACATTTATTTATAAAAATGAAATCCTTTTACCCTTTTTTATTAAGATAATGCTCTCACAATAATAAAAAAAACTAAACAAATGGCAGCAAAAAAAAAAAAAAGATCAGCATTCAAGAACAGAAAACTGGTGTAAATAAACAATCTAAAAGGCAACAGAGCTGTATTACATTCATATTAATGTGATGAAAGCTGGATGAAGCACATCAAAAGACACATACAGAACAGAGGTCCAACTCAGCATGTCTGTGGTTCAGTAAATTAAGCTGATATGCGATTTATGAACAAAACATTTGGTCAGGATTTATTTGGGACAAACAAAAAGATTCATCTGACATTTATTTTTAATTATTACGTGATCATGGTCCAAAGGTAAGGCAGCTCTGAAACGCTTACCAGGGAAACTGCAGATTTGTCTTTCAGACGTCTGAGAGCTAAAAACGGCTGCTTAGTTACACACCCTGGAATTTGAATAGGAATTATTTCAAACAATGTGAAATACTTCCTGAGGAATGGGAATATTAAATACGCTATTAAAAGTATCAAAGGGTATGAAAATAAGACATACCTCGCGTTTTTTCCAATGCACTCGTGACAAATTCCTATTTTATCATTGTTGTATTACCTTTAAAGAGTTATTTGCAGACAGGTGGGAAAGATCGAAGTCTTTCAAACTCATTTAAAGTGAATGACGCCTGAATTCAGCACAGCTGCAAAACAGGACGTATGTGACAATTTAAAAAAAAAAAAAAAAAAATTAATTCTCACTCAGGCAGAAACTCTTCCATATTAATGCACTGGAATGTAGCTTCATTTACATTTTGAATTAGTGCACGTAAAATGATTTTTGTGCTTTTGCAAACAATAAAATGTGCAGGTATTGGTTGAGCACTGCACATATTGTGATCGCATATGATTATTCATCTTGATAAATATCAATACGACTTTCTTATCCTGAGAAAGAACATACTACTTGATTAGTACTCAAGGAAGTTAGCTTACAAACAAAAAGACACTGTGACAGGTTTCATTTTTGGTATACTATTTGGGACTAACACAACGGACAGTACATGCACATGTGCTGCTTATCTGAATATAGCGTTTTACTACAGTATCATACTGTTGGTGAGCAGCTCTAACGTACGAAATGGCTCAACGGGTTACATAAGCTTATTGCTGACCTCCCTATTTAATATGTAGTATTTCAAGCCAAGATCCATCACAGTTGTAACATTAATGTGCCCACTATGGGCTTTCAAAACAATCCTGTAAAAAAAAAGTTTAACCATTGACTGTGTGCTATAGTGAATAACTCCTATTAGTGTACAATTCTCCTCTGATGAAGTGCTACTCCAATCAAGTGTTTCAATTAGGCACTGCTTTGAGCAATCCGCATTAAGTTCCATGGCTGTGAATTAAGGTGAAGAACTTGCTCCAAACGCCTGTCTGGAAGCAAGAACTCTGGGTGGCGAAAGGCACGGCGTCGCGAGCAGGTCCACGCTGTTTCTTAAAATCCACAGTTTTAGAGCATCCACACCAAGAATTAGTAACTAGATGTAGTCTGTAGTGTCAGAGTCACGCGACAGTGATTTAAAGCATTATCAAGGCAAACTGATTGGAGGATTTTCTTTGATGGATCGATGCTATATCAGCATATGCTACGTGAACTTTCCTTGTGATGGGTTTAACATGACTGTGCTAGGATTAGGCTTAGATGATATGGTGGGAATTGCACTCAGGTTAGTTGACAATCTGTAAATGTGCATGTGCTCAGGTCTCAAAATACTTGTAGATAGAGGTGACGTAAGTCATAACACTCTGCCAGTCCGGTCTTTCTGTGTGGACCATGTCGTTGATGTCCTGAAGAGAAAGAGAGAGAGAGAGAGAATGTGAGGGAATATTAAAGTGCCTTTATTATGAGTTTTTGAAAATTACCTTTTTATGCTGTCAACCTGCAAAGTTTTGAATCTGAAAGCGCACAGCGTATAAAGTTATAGTCTTTCAAGTCGACTCGATCTTTTAAACAAGTCGTTTTTTTATGCTGACGTGAACATATAACATTAGCATATTCCCCACCCACTTGTTGGTCTGAATAAAAACGCTAATTCATTCTTTGCCAATAGTTGCTGTATTGGAGCGCTTAGACACGCAAAGGGTGGGGGGTGGTCTTGGAAAAATAAATCGTACAGTAAATAAGGATAAAAAAAAAAAAAAATGCATATTATAAGCGTTTCTTGAACTTGCATGCATGTCTACCTGTTATTGGGGAATCCCAAAACCAAAATATGAACCTTTCACGACCCATAAAAGGGGCACCTTAAAGTGAGATGTGCAGTCAAACCTAAATGTATTCAGACACTTTCAACATTTCTCACATTATCAGTTTACTCAATATAGTTTAGAAAATGATAATAAAATATGAAGGGAACTCAAGTAAAACATGGTCAGGACAAAATGTCAAAATGCCACATTTTTATCAGTTTTACTGGTTGTCCACTCTATGAAGATTGTTTGGGTATAATATGCCACAGTTCACTTTATTTTGCAAAAACATCATTTAAATAAAATAACTATAGTGTCCTGCACTCACTAGTAATAACATATTTAAAAAATTATATCTGGTGTCTGGTATCTGAATAATTTTTGGTTAAGTGTGTTGCATTACATCACATTTTAATATACCATTACCATTAAAAATTTTGAGGTAAGATTTTTTTTTTAAATGAATGAACACTTTTACTCAGAAATTGATTAAAAGCTGCATTCTATTTCAAACTAATGCTTTCCTTTGAAGTTCTGAAAAACATTTCAACATCGATAATTAAAGGAAATGTTTCTTGAGCAGCAAACAATGCTATTACAAACATTTCCAAAAGATTGTGACACTGAAAGCTGAACGTTTAGCTTTGATATCATAGAAATAATTTTTTCAATATATTACAACAGACAATCGTTGTTTTAAATTGCAATAGTATTTTACAATATTACTCTTTTTGCTGTATTATTTAAAAAAAAACAAAAAAACAGATGCGACCATGGTGAGCATAAAAGATATAAAAAGTAGAACTGTAGTGTATTATAAAATGTATTTTAAAACTTACTGATTATCCATCAAATTTTATGCAAACTATAACATGAACATTTTATACTCTTCATGGAAATGCCCACGTTTTAATAACTGATGTATTTTTGCAGTATGAGTGTCTTCAGAGGTGCTTTCAGTATGTGAACGCTAAACGTATTGTTTAAGTAGTTCACAATAGAGAAGAAACTATTCTATACAGTGCGCTGTAAGTAAACATGCTTGCTGATAATGAAGTGTTTCCAGCTTTTCACCTGCTGTCAGCTTACAGGATGGGAGTGGATCACAGAAATATTCCAACTTGAAGATTAATATAGTGCCTCGGATTGCATTAGGTCTTTGTGCACGGCGCTCCAGTGCAAACCGGAGCTCCTGAACATGCCTATTTATGTGCAGACCACAGACTTACTGCATCAGCTGGCCTGAATGAGCTGTTGTGAGCAAAATAATGCAAAACCTCTTACCAGAGTGGACTTGATTCCCACACTTTCTGCTGCTTGGAAGGCCAGGGTGAAATTTCGTCTCTGAAAACAGAAATAGTTATGAGATTAGCAACAAATAAACCAAGATTGACCTAAAAGGTCTGTGGGAAATCTTTTTGGCTACTTGGTTTGATTGTTTCTTATTCATGTAATGGCATTCAAGTGTCCAAATATGTTTTGAGGCCACTGAATAAGGGCTATAGGGCATGGTCATGCTACTTGCCTTGTCCTGACTGTTGAGCTCTTGATAGGGAATATGAGCAGGCAGATATGTGTGAAGCACAGCGCAGAAGGCCAGTCCATCATTCCAGCTACTGCTAAAGTTGGTAATGTCGATATTCTGCGTAACAAACACACATGACATACTTCATATAAGCCTCCTGGACTTTGCATTAGCAACTAAACATGTAGGATTTATGAAAATAAAGCTGCAGCACATTTAAAACCAGATTAGAAAGTGTTTCAACATGACACGCCAGGATTAAGTCATAAAATGTGTGCAATACAGCATGGCACAATCAATAGAACATTTCTCCACTTTGCAAAATTGACGCATCTTTCTGTGCTTTAAAAGGAAGCAGGTTCATAGCTACCACCTTTTGCGTGCTAAAGAGCAAAATAACATGTTTCAGGTCCATTTCTACAAACACCCACTCGACTTTTCACCGTGTTGTGTGGCAAAGGAGCAGAGAGACTTCAGTCTCCCAGATATCCTTCTTTAGGGACGAGTAGTTAGTGCTGAATGGAATGCGGTTTCTGGTTTTGTTTCACATTATGTTGATGCTTAAATTTAATACAAAGCATCAAGCCACTTCACTGAGGAATTCGAATCTCTATTTCAAACAAAGGCTTTCCTCTGAAGTTCTATTCAAAAAAAAGAAAGTCTGACAACATTTCAACACCAAAAATAAAAAGGAAATATTTCTTGAGCAGCAGACGATGATATTACAAAAATTTCAGAAAGATTGTGTCACACTGAAAGTGGTTAACAACCAAAACCATGTTTTCTCAACTTAAATGATTGTTAAAAGGCACCTATTATGTAAAATCCACTTTTACATGGTGTCTGGACTAGTGTCAAAAGTAGCGACTTCGTAACCAGTCAGTACTGCAATTTTAAAATTTAGCATTTAGCACTGTTGAGCAGTTTCTTGATTATGATTGGCTCTTCAGCGAGCGCTCATGCAGGAGCACAAAGGAGAGTTTGAAAGCTGCATCTTAAAAAAAAACTGTTTATCAGAGAACTACTGAGGATGAGGTCATTTTAAAAATGAAAAAAAAAAAAAAATCTAAGTTTCCATTTGCAAATCAATAAAAGATTTATTGGAGACTTTATGTTGTGCAGGGAAAATGTCGTCATTTTCTAAGTAGAAATGCCAAAACGATGCAAATTGTTGCAAAAGTGCTGCTGACGACTCTGTTTTACGTCAAGTGCCATTTTAAGTGCCAGAGAAATCCAGCGGACTTCCTGGTGAGGAACTTGATAAACAGTGACTATGACAACCACACAAGCCTTTCTGGAAGAGACTTGTTTAAAAAGTAGGTAAGAGCGTTTCACTGAAGTCTGACAAGTGGGAAAAAAAGATGGATAAACAGGTGTCATCGGCCAGCATTACAGCTATTATTCTGTGGACAAAGATGACATATCTGAGATTCAGTCCAAGCTTTCAAAAAATCCAACACAAGCTGACAGCAGCTACAATACAGTATGAGGACACAACAACTTCACCATTAGCTTATATATAATAATAAATATATAAATCAGCAAATCTGAAAGGTAATCTTGCATTGTACTTTTTAAAGTATATATTAATTATTCAATTAATACAAAATTAACAGTTAAATTGCATATATTACATAAATATATAAGTGAATATTAGACTAAAATAACTAAAAAAAAAAAAAAAATTATAT